>OX336401.1:96320437-96612478 GCA_946902985.2 Meconema thalassinum
TGTTTCAGGTCCTAATCCTAAGATCGAGCAGTCAGAGATGGATTCCAGCAATCGTAAGGCGGTGATCACTGAGTCGCTGTTCTGGCCTAACGGTCTCTGTCTGGACTTCGCCATGAGCCGCCTGTACTGGGCAGATGCTAAACACCATGTCATTGAGTCTTCAAAGTTTGACGGAACAGACAGAAGAAAGGTGATCAAACCCCCACTTAATTTAAACAGTATTTTGGTATTTTGCTGTTGTGCTAAAACTCCCATGGAAGAAAAAGTACAGTAGTGTGCTGGAAACTTGAACTTCGTTACCTGAACATGTTTTTCACAGCAAAATAAATTATGATCTGGGACTGAGTTTTAGGCATACCTAGGAATTTAAATTTTTCGGTGATTTCAGAGTGAAGAAAGCGGTATTTTAAAGGGGCAAAGTCGGTGGTTTCAAGTGCACTTTTCGGTACTTTCAAAATGATAAATTTTAGGTGGGATTTTTTAAAGATATCATGGATAACATGCATAACATAACACATTTCAGTCATTCTTCAAAGTATACTTCAGTGAAAAGATCCAAATTTGCATATTAAGGCTTTCACGGCCCGGATTATTATATAAATAATTCATGCTTTTGGGCTAATGCCGTGTGTATTTTTAATTTAAACCATACGTTTCGGAGAAACCTTGCCTCCTTTTTCGATGGAAATAAACAAAAAGGAGGCAAGGTTTCTCCGAAACGTATGGTTTAAATTAAAAATACACACGGCATTAGCCCAAAAGCATGAATTATTTATATAAGATCCAAATTCTCTTGTGACAAACGGTGACGCATATCACCTAACATGCTAGTGTAACCGAAAAGCAAAAGTTTACAGTTAGTGTTCGAACAGGGTATCCAAACGGTTTTCAACACAGATTCTGAGAACTATGGAAATACAAATGTCATTCCTTGCAAAACTCCAACAATGTCTGTCTTGGTCCTGTCATGCATCTGCTTCTTGATTTAAGTTTGCAGTTCGTTATATCCTCTTATCACCTCACTTTCTTCCAGTCACTGATCTCTATACATGGATCGCTGATGGCAGCTCTCCGCTGCACGAGAAAGTACGCCAGGTTGAGCGCGCGTTCCGCCATGTTGGTCTACCCATTCTCGAGCCCTCCTTATGGGCAAGCAATGCTAATCTAGTCAATTTTAAATCGTAATTAATGGTGCTTTGGAGCACATAAAATTATAGAGATATGTTCACTCATAGCATAAGAGCATTGGGATCACTGACACGTCATTCCGAGGTCAGTAAATCTCCGGAATATCAATAAAAATGAATGTATAATAACGGCTAACAAATATCAACTTAGGTGCTGAGTACACGCAATTAGCGATCAGTAACAGAGTAACGAGAGAAAAACAATTTCTGGAAACATTATTGTAAATTGTATATACGGTATACATGTATATATGCCACAAAATTATGCATTCTTCAAATGATGTACCTATAGGCCTAAACGTAGCTCACTAAACAGGCCTAGATTCGACATATCGTAATCGGTAATTGGTAATGAATTCCTGTTTCCATGAAATAACCAACACTTCCCCGAAGTAATCCCAGCACTCTACATCAAATACTACAGCTTTAAATCACGCTAGCAGCACAATAAACTAAATAATAACGGGAAGTAGATCAAAGCCAAAAATGCACTTGAAGCCAAACCAATTTCACTCCTCAGCTCCACATAAAACTTAACACAACTAAAAACATACTCAAAATATACTCACCCCACCGTTTTACAACTATTAAGCGAACTATTCGCACCCAGAACCGAAAAACCCTGAAATGGGAACAAATTTAAACACGCAATAGCCTAGCCCGATCACGTCTGCTTCAGCACCACCGCATATGTATACTATAACTTCAAAATAACTTCAAACTTACGGCTAGGAGAAGTAAAGGTATTACTGGCTTGCCTGGGATGATGGGTCACCAAAACGGTACTTAAAACTAAGATTTTACGCTTTAAATAACCAAATTCAGGCCATTTTACAACTACAAGAAATACAAAATATTTACTGCCAGTATAAATACATGTATAACATCAAACTACCAGTAACCAATCACAGAGCCGGATTCGCGATATAGCACCATGCGCTCGCTGCCATCTTACTATACCTGTCATCGTCTATTCGGCTTACTGCTGCCTTAGCTACCAGCCATCCATGTATAGAGATCAGTGCTTCAAGTGTTTCACAGAACGGCAACTTCTTAATTTTAGTTGCAAGGTCCTCATTGATGTTCATTGGCACTATTTCTTTTGAATCAAGTGCAATCTTGTTCCCAGGGTTAACGGATCTTAAGCTGATTAATTTTCTAAGAGCATGGGACCCAGCGTTTACTAAAACTGAATGCATTTTCCCCCTTTTTAACACATTTCCACTACCCTCCAACAGCTCCTTAATGTTGGTACCGTAATTTCCAGAAACAGCAAGTTAAAGGGCTTGCTGAATTCTCCATAGTATTGTACCCCTGACCATAACGGATCAATTAGTGGTATAATTATCCACATTACGCTATTTTTTGAGGCACAGCGAGACGTTTAAATGCCGGCCGCACTGCTATTTAAACGCCCCTTTCTCTTGATTCCTCACAGAACATTATCCTGTATACGCATTTATGTATTTTCCGAGGCTGAACTTTGAATATGGATTTGAAATTCCCTCTGTACTACTGGCTCTACATTATGCTACTATCTACAGTCTATAAGGAAATAGAACCAGTGACAAGCACTATGAAAAAGAAGCAAATATCTTTATTGGGTCATTTAATAAGGTGACCAGAAAATAGAATCAGTAGGAAAATAATAGAAAAATTTTGGAAGAGTAAGAGCAACATTAGGTAGATCACAGAACTTAAGGAAGACATGAGAGAGTTACATATTACAATAGAAGACTATTATTTATTTATCGTATGATGATACAGAGTTAAAATAAAAGTTATATACCCTACATATAAAGTTATATAAACAGTTATATACATAGTCATAAACACAAGTTCTTGCTTTAAACTTCTAAATCCACGCCATCAATCCACTGAAGTGCCTCAGAAGATGCATGATGAATGTCACCTACTGATCCTTGGAACGTTCGTTGCGGACATTCACCAACAATATGTTCGATGGTTTGCAGGGTAGCTCCACAATCGCAGTTAGCAGAAGTAACCCAACCCCATTTGTGAAGCAGGAATCCACATTTGCCTTGTCCTGTACGGATCCGGTTAATGATTCTCCATTGGCGTCTGGGAAATTTGAAACCTTCTATCCGGTTGGAAGGGTTTTCAATCAGATGTGCATTGAATACTGATGTTTCTTCCCACATAGTTTTCCAGGCTTCTGAGATGTTAAATGAAGAGTCTTCAAGAAGTAATGCAGAGAACCAAGGTGGTTTTCTTGACCTCAACCGTTGATTACCTGATTTTGCTACATCAGTATGTATGGGTAGCTGGGGGTTCTTCTGAATAATAGAAGACTTAAAATACAAGACGGACGCACTTAAGATACAGAAAGACTATGCTACAAAGATCAACAAAGAGTGCTTCCAGAGGAAGAAAACAAAAGAAGTATTGGGCGGATAAAAAGAAGATAAATCTGCACCACAAACCTGACTAATAATAATATCGTATGGCCTCGGGTGCTGGGTGCAAGCTTTGTTATTTGCCACCCAGAGGGCAGCTTGCATGTCGAATTTTGTTGTTCCTTGAAGCTCTATGAAAGTCTAGGAGCTTAGATGTTTAAGCTCCTTGACACTATAGCACTTTCTAGTAGAGAAATGAGGAACTTTTGTGATGGCAGAAAATCCTGAGATTAAATGTTGCCATTATGAAGACGGCCTACTGAATTCAAATGGATTCTTTAACATGCCAACATCGTATGACATGAGTGTCATAATTTTTGCCGCCTTTCAAAAATCACTTAACCACGGCCAGGTGCGAACCTGCAAGCATGGGATTAGTAATCCGACATGATAACCACTCACCCACTGTGGCAAGCTACAAACCTGACTAAAGTGGTCCTATGCAGACCATAAAATTAGAAAACTGTAAATAAATCAAGCAATCAGGGGACGAAACTCGCGAAAATCTAGAAAATCGAACTCTGTACTGAAAGGAATGTCTGAGCAAAAATGGCTTGAAACTCAATGTAGGGAAAACTGAATACTTGCAATGTGATACACAGACCAACGGTACCATCAGCATCTCACTAAAACTACTCACTTTAAATATCTCGGTTCCCTTATCACTTCAGATGGCGAAACGCTTCTCGATGCTCGAGCACGAGTTAACACTCCGTGGATGAAGTGGTGCCAAGTCACAGGAGTGCTGTGCGATAAGAAAGTACCTATCCCTTTGAAAGGGAAAGTTTGCAAGTCCATGATACGACCAGTGGCACTTTACGGCACAGAATGTTGGCCAGCTTCAACCAAGCATGAACAAGCCCTACATGGAATTGAGATGAAAATGTTACGTTGGTCTATGGGTGTTACATGGCTTGATCATGTCAGGAATGAACAGATCCGGAAACAGATGGGAGTTGCGGCCATTACCGATAAAATGAGAGAAGCACGGCATCGGTGGTAATAAATAATAATAATAATAATATCGTATGGCCTCGGGTGCCTGGTGCAAGCTTTGTTAATTGACACCCAGAGGGTAGCTTGCTTGTCGAATTTCGTCGTTCCTTTGAACGCTATGAAAGTCAAAGAGGTTAGATATCTAAACTCCTTGACACTACAGCGCTTTCAAGTAGAGAATGGAGGAACTTTGTGATGGCGGAAAATCCCGAGATTAATTTTGCCAATGAACACGGCCTACTGAATTCAAATGGGTTCTTTAACATGCCAACAACGTATGACATGAGTGTCGTGATTTTTGTCGCCTTTCAAAAATCACTTACCATGGCCAGGGGCGAACCTGCAATCTTGGGGTTGGTAGTCCGACACTATAACCACTCACCCACCGTGGCAAGCAAGCTTCGGTGGTATGGGCATGTCACTAGAAGTGATGAGAACTCTGTGGCAAGAACAGCTCTCCAATACGATCCAGGAGGAAATCGACCCCGTGGACGTCCAAAGAAAAGATGGCTGGACAGAATCAAGGAAGACTTGGTGATGTGTGGATTTAAACCTGAAGATGCCCTTGACAGGAAGAAGTGGCGAACAACAACCAAACAAGCGGACTCTGCACCATCGCGGGATACACGCTAGGAAAGAAAAAGAAGAAAGGGACGAACAAAAATCAAGGAATTAGAAAAACAAGAGAGAAAAATTCTGAGAAAGATCTACGGACCAGTTCAGAAAGAGGGAATATGGATGAAGAGACCGACAATAGAACTGTACAAACACACAGAGACGATTACAAACAACATAAGGAAAAGGAGGGCAACATTTTATGGGCATATACATAGGATGACCAAAGACAGACTGACCAAGACAATTTTTAATATAGTTATGAATAGCACACTAAAAACCAATTGCGTAAAGGAAACCGTGGAAGACCTCAAGAAACTAAACATCTCTACAGAAGAAATGACAGACACGAGCACATACAGAGAAAAACTTAGACAACAGAAGTTTGAGCAAACTCCCAAAGAGAGACAACCGGGAAAGAAGTGGATGGAGGAGAGAAAGAGGAAGCATAGTGTTTATATGAGAGTTTTTTGGGAAAAGAGAAGAAACTGTAATATATGTATGTATGTATGTATGTATGTATGTATGTATATGTATGTACTGTGAGCTAGCCACCTCTGTTTGTGGGGCAATATGCTTGCTTAAATGACATCCACACAAATACCAGGACACCAACTTCACAATATTCACACACTATTTATTTATCAAAGCAAGCTTCCAATACCTGTTTCTCTTGTACAATCAGCAACATCTATCATTCTTCTCCATTCACTTTTCACAGACAACCTCTTTATTTCTTCATCATCAACTCTTAAGATCCGGACCAGAGAGCATATCAACAAAATCATTTTCACAAAATCAAAACATAACCATCAACCCATTTTTTAAATCAAAACCAACCAGCTCCCATTCGGCAATTCGATCAACTAGCTTCAATTCACAACAACATTCACATTGTCCATCCACTGGGTCCCATACAGCATGGCAAAACAATTAGCTTCAATCCCAATCAACATTCCATTACATAAAATAATTAGCATCCATCTTGCCTCTCTACTTCCTATCAATAGCTGATTCCCCATGGCAACCATGCCATGTCAAGGAATCTTGACCTCACACAGGTCAAAGCCACCTGCCACCCACTGGCTACCCACCACTAAAGAATCCTAGACCAGAGAGCATACAAGACTCTCCATGGCGGCCTACCAACAAATGGCCATGGCTGGCAACCCGATAAAAACAAAAATAAATAAATAAATAAATAAATAAATAAATTGAAAGAAAACAAAAAGCAGTCTCTGTAACCTACGAATGTTAGGTTACATAGTACACTAAAAACCAATTGGGTAAAGGAAACCGTGGAAGACCTCAAGAAACTAAACATCTCTACAGATGACATGGCAGACAGGAGCACATACAGAGAAAAAGTTAGACAACAGGTGTTTGAGCAAACTCTGTAATGAGTATTAATGCTCCATATTGGTAGCGACAAATGTAATGGTATTTGTTAAGCTCCACGTTGAGCGAACAAATGTAATGTGTTTTACCTGGGTGGACTATTCGCCAGAAAATACTACTGCTAAGTTTGATCTATGTTGGGCGCCAAGCTGGATACACTGTGTTCCAAGCTAAATGTATATATTTAATATCGACCCCTAGCGTGAGTAGAACATATGAGAGACTCTTAATGACTAGGCCGTGGGATGATTGAATCATCAACCCAGACAACATTTGATTGTGGAGAAGGATGAGGTATTATAACTATTGCTACCTACTGGAATTAAAGAATCTACTTGGTAATAATTGAATTTAATACACTTAGAAAATATGATGGCAACATGAATAAAATTAACACTGTTAACGGAGCACACTACTTTAAACATTGCCACAAACAAAATTACTTAATACGCCGGTCGGGAGAATAACGTGAATTTAACTTATTTCCAAATTATTGCTTACAGAATTTATATAGCCCTATTGAAAAACAGAGAGTGTGTGTCGTAGATTACTTGTGCTTCCCAACGGAAACATTGTCTCCACGTGGTTGAAGTCTCGCAGCGTCGGACGCTCTGCATTGGTGTTGACGGCGTCAGATTCTTCCTCGTTGATCAAAAGTAATCGTTACAGCTTGTGGTGGAGTCTATTCCATGAACCACAACACGTCGTCTGGCTAAACACTCCAAGACGCGTGGAACTCATGATCTGATGTGATCAGCGGAGTCAGCGTGAATAAAATTGTCCCACTTGGGACTAACGAACAAGGTACCTCCTTACTGCTCCAAGCGTAATGTCTTAATGAATGTCCTCACTCACACCGCGCGTCCACTATATCTTCAATCTTCTCCCACCAGGGTCTAGCTTAATACCGCGGCCTCGCTGCTTCGACCAATCCGCGTGCGTCACGTATCTCGCCATGCCCCAGCTACGTTGCTTCTTCTTCCTTGATTGGCTGGTCACCACACGTGGCTATTCCCGCCATGAGGCTGCCTCCCCGTATTTATATTTCCGTATCCGGGCAAGACGTAGATCATACACGTTTTCTTGCTTTGAAGTGTTCCCTCGGATTTCGTAATTTTATTGTACTCCAATCTATTCTTGTATTGAAATACCCAATGAGTCACACACCACTCTCTCTTACCCCTAATGAATAAAATCCCGACTTTACGTATGAAATGATTTGCCGTGCAACATTATATTGGTATCATCCAATATAGATACGGATTTCTACTAGTAGAAATCCTATCTGTAATCTTCAAAATTTAAAAGCTCCAAAAAATGACGTTATAAATATTAATAATAATAATATGAAATTGAATAAACTGAAATAATTTAACTTGGCCGGATTATTGCCGCGTTTAACAAATATAATATAGTCCAACTAACTTGTGTTAGTGGCATAAAACCCCCTAGAAAAAACATGTTACAACTCCAAAAGAGAGACACCGGGAAAGAAGTGGACGGAGGAGAGAAAGAGGAAGCATAGTAATCTCCGTTTCGCGGGCTTATAGGTCGTGTCCTTGGAACACGACCTATAAGCCCGCGAAACGGAGATTCCTATTTCAACGCCGGTCGTGAAAGTCTACATTTTTACTTAGGAAGCATAGTGTTTATATGAGAGTTTTTTGGGAAAAGAGAAGAAAGGGCCAGAATGAAACATGAAAATTGATTGTGTTGTAACGCTCTCCTTATGGGGAATTAACAAATAAATAAATAAATAAATTTGAGATTGTAATCTTCTGCCAGGAAATACATTGATGTTTTGTTTTATCCAGGTGCTCAGCAAAGGGCTGCCTCATCCATTTGCACTGACAATATTTGAAGATGCCATCTACTGGACCGACTGGCATACCAAGAGTATTGTGACAGCCAATAAGCTGACTGGCATGGGCATGAGAACCATTCACGCCAGGCTCCACTTCCCTATGGACATCCACAGGTAATGTTGTCATCTAATTTCTGTAAATTTTGGATGAACAGAATTGCTTATACAGGGTGTAACAAAATTGTACGGCACAAATTGCAGGACAAATTCCTCACACGTAGACGGAGAAATTATGTTATATGAACATGGGTCCTGAAACGCTTTGTTTCCATTTTATACCTCATTGTTTCCAACTCATTTATCATGGGAATCACACAAGAACAGAACGTACCAGCATACCACATGCAACTCTTGCTCACAGGAAATGTTCAATATGCCCTACGTGCGCATTGATACATTCATCAACCCGCCGCCGTAGTGAATCTCGGATGCGCTGATGTATCCCTGGAGTAGGCCTACTGCGTATGGTTTCGCAGCCTTCCATAATACGGGCACAGAGACTCTGAACATCTTGTACAGGGGTTCGATACACAAGAGGTTTCAAATGCCGCCACAAATAAAAGTCCAGTGATTTTAGGTCTGGAGAGCTTGGAGGCCAGGCAATTGGCCCACCTCTACCTATCCATCTGTCACCAAATATGTTTTAGAAGCCAACGGGCATTAACACTAAAATGAGGAGGTGCTCCCTTGTGCATGAAATACATGTTTTGTCGCACAGCTAAAGGCACATCTGATAAGTTACATGGCAACGGGGCCATGTAAAATAAAAAAACACTGTTGGTGTACCTATGATAATGACAACGTAACCAGACGAAACCAAGAGTGCATGTTCCCGATGATTCTAACGTTCTGTTCTTGTGTGTTTCCCATGCTTAATGAGTTGGAGACAATGAGGTGTAACATGGAAACAATGCGTTTCCGGACCCATGTTCATTTAACATAATTTCTCCATCTACGTGTGAGGAATGTGTCCTGCATTTTGTGCCGTACAATTTTGTTACACCCTGTATTTTGTACTTCCAGAAAGATAGCAACCTTAAGCTTTCCTGTTCTCTCCCTTCTGAATCAGGTAACTTGTATGGTCTGTGGGTGGGCTCCATTCTCATAAAACAGCACATTTCTTTATTTTATTTATATCCACAGTATTTTCTACTCACAGCTTTTTATGTTATTGTTGCAATCTGGAATTGAGCAGCGAGGAGCATGCATAGGAACAGTAATATTATTTTTATTCTTTATTTAATTTTGTATTTCTGCATTTTTAAAGTAAATTGTATTTCTATTTATTCATTATGAAATTTTGTATTTTTGTTTAATTTATTTTGCATTTAATATGTTTATTGTTTTAACATTATTTGAGGTGCCTAGAATCAAAACCCGCCAAATCCATATTTTATGAAAATTCAGATAAGATTTGTTTCTTATAGCTTTTGCTGCACTGAATTCGTTAAAACTATTATTTTGTCACAAAACCCGCTACATTCTACTGTAAGACGAAGTCAAAGTTGAGACTTAGTTGCAATATCTGCCAAGTCCAAAGACAGTTTCACCATTTTTTGATACAAAACCCACCACACCCACATCAGCCAATAGGAGCAACCAGTTCCGCCATCTTATCTTCTATGATGCTTTGCGAAGTGTGTACTCTTTACCTACCAGCATTAGTCAGAGAACGTACGCCTGCCTGACGTGTTGTTATACTTTCCGATAATAATAATTTGTTTTGGATAATTTTAACAAAGAACAAGAAGAACAATAAAATGTTGGTCCGGGGAGAAGTTTTCCAAAGAACTGACATTTGCGAGCATAAACAAGTCACGAAACCTGATTTTTTTAATGACTCACGTATAGCTAGAAGACATAAACAGAGGGATTGTCTTTCAAGCACAATAAGTGAAAGATGATTCGAGACTGCTTTCGAAGCATTATGGAGAAAGATGGAGGGAAAATGAAGAGCTGCAGTTTTACTGCAATCTAGAAAGTAATGGCGAACACGAAGGGAATGATGAAGATTGTGAAACAGACATTGTGTAGCTAGAGCTTCCAGTAAAGAATGTGTTTTAATAGTGAGAATGACGATAGTTTTTTCTCTAAGAACCTAGACCTTATGAATCAAACATGAATTTAATTTGATGTTTTACCTTATTATTCAGTACTGTACAGTATTATTACCCTTTCACGAATTGATTGCCGGCGGTGGAGATGGGAACTATTCTTTATGTACTTGTGTCACACGTCAGCCCGCTTCGTTGATAGCTACTGTTACGCAAGTGGGATATGACTCATCTCTAGTACCCTCAGTCATCGTTTAACTGCCCATGGTGACATGAGCTCCTGTGACGCTTATCTGACGCAATCCAGCTTGACAATGTGCAGACTGCACTCTGTCATCGCTGTGTCCTCCGCTTTGTCCCGCGGAGCTCATGCTACAATAAACATAAATGCTGGCACAGCCACACTCAGCGGCAATCGAATCTTGAAAGGATAATATTAGTTTTATTCTTTTTCTGCTTATTCTTACTTGCCAATTTTTTATTATTTTTTATTTTATAACCTAAATTTAGTTAACTTTCATTCAAAATATTAATTTCTTAGTAAAGCTTAAGCAGTTTCTACAATCTCTTCACAACTTCGATTTTATTAGTGCTCTTCAGTATCAAAACCTGCCAAATCGAAATCTTAGTAACAAACCCCGACAAATCCGAATTATTGCTTTATATTATCCTAAATAAAATTTTAACTATCTCGGGGATCAGCTTCGTACTTCGTCACTGTTTCAAAAAAGAATTAATTAATTTTTTAGCGAAAAATGTATTTCTTTTTGGGTATTGGTTTGTGGCAGTTTTTGCTACTTTGCCAAAAAAATGAAGGAATGGATTTGGAGGGTTTTGATTCTAGGCACCTCATTTATATTCCTGTTTTAATGCTTATATTTATTTCTATTTTGTATCTTTAATAAAGTTATTTTTAATTCAGTTTTTGTTTTATTAAATAATTTTTGTCCTTCTTATTTTTATTTATGGTACTTTTATTTTTTTAAATTATTTTGTATTTTATTATCTTTTATAAAATTTATTTGTTTTTATTTTATTCAGTTTTTGTTTTTATTTAGGCTAATTCGAATGTTTTAAAAATTTATTTTTCTATGTTTATTTGTTTACTTAACTCACTATCTTGTATAAACACTGCAAGTACCGGTTTGTTATAATTTATTCACATAAAAACTTCCCATCTTGCCGATACAAATACAGCAAAATACAGCTCAAAATGGAATCGCAAGGGTCCGAGTTTTTTCCTGAATTAGATAAGTTTCCGGATGGACAAAATTATATTAACAAATTCACAAAGAATTTTGATACAATGGTCCGGTTAGCTCAAAACAGTTGCCAGCGTTTCGCCCCAGTGTACCACTGGGCTCTTCAGTTGGTTATGGTACACCTCACCAAGACGCGTGGCTAGTACATACTGTGAAGGCCGCTGCAAGGCACAAATGTTGCCACGAGCAGCGCCAATGTACTATGGAAGTCAATACTTCCTTTCAAAAATAATGTTAGCTTACCTAGCTAATCCATATTGGAAATATCTGTTCCCGTAGGAAACAGGATGTAAAATTGTCCGATTGAGCTATGTACAGTACATTTTCACAAAGAATTTTGATACAATGGTCCGGCTAGCTCAAAACAGTTGCCAGCGTTTCGCCCCAGTGTATCAATGGGCTCTTCAGTTGGTTATGGTACACCTCACCAAGACGCGTGGCTATTACATACTGTGAAGGCCGCTGTTAATGTTGTTAATGTACATAGCTCAATCGGACAATTTTACATCCTGTTTCCTATGGGAACAGATATTTCCAATATGGATTAGCTAGGTAAGCTAACATTATTTTTGAAAGGAAGTATTGACTTCCATAGTACATTGGCGCTGCTCGTGGCAACATTTGTGCCTTGCAGCGGCCTTCACAGTATGTACTAGCCACGCGTCTTGGTGAGGTGTACCATAACCAACTGAAGAGCCCATTGGTACACTGGGGCGAAACGCTGGCAACTGTTTTGAGCTAACCGGACCATTGTATCAAAATTCTTTGTGAATTTGTTAAAGTACATAGCTCAATCGGACAATTTTACATCCTGTTTCCTACGGGAACAGATATTTCCAATATGGACAAAATTAAGCAAAAAGATACACAAATGACTTACCCCTGGTCCATTAGTCTAGTTTTGGTGATGTAATAGGCCTGCACACTCAACGTGTACTCAATGCACTTAAACACTGGAAACCTGACATTTTTTGTCTTTTTTGTTTGTTTTCATTTTGAAGCTTTGGTTGCTACGTCCAAGAACAAGTAAATGTTTGTAACCAGGAGATAGGAAGGAAGCTTGTAGTTTAACGTGACCGTTAATCTCGAGATCATGAGCTACGGGACCTCCTTTTTACGTGGAATCCGAACCACAGGACATGGCATTTCACTTCGAAAATCTCACATGCATTGACCGGGAATCGAACCCGGATCGCCTTGGTGAGAACCAGGAGATAGAAGAGCATGGAATGAAAATCAGTGTGGAGAAGAGTCAGACGATGGTGATGACAAGAAATTTGCGAGATGGTAGGGGGAATATTGCAATAGTTGGAAAACCATTACAAGTTGTGAAAAGCTTCAAATACTTAGGGAGTGTCCTAACAGATGATGGAAGGATAAGTGAGGAAGTTGGTAAGAGGATCCAACAAGCAAATGGGTTTTACCAGAGTGTGAGGGGTCTCAGGAAGTTCCCGAGAAATGTAATCAACATATTACACACCTATATTGACTTATGCAGCAGGCATGTGGACAACAACTAAACAGGAGGAAAGTAGAATCCAGGCAGCAGAGATGAAGTTCCTTAGAGGTATAATTGGAAAGACCCGCAGAGACAAAAGCAGAAACAAGGAAATTGGGGAGAAAACAGAATTCCCAAAGTTACAAGACAAAATCGAGATCAGTAAGCTAAAATGGTATGGACATATAAATTGTGCTCTGAAAGAAGTTCATTTTCCGTATTGACAGATTCACTATATAACAAAGGAGAAACTGTTCTGCCTAGTCAATACAATTATTTACAACAAGTTATAAACTTGCTATTATATGGTACATGTTTCGGGGCCTCTAGTACTGGTCCCTTCTTCAGCCATAAATTCTGTGAATTAGGTCAACAAAGGAAATTGTTTTAGTTGGTCTAAGTAAAATATGTTTTTTCCATACTTGGACGTCTCCTCATCATGATGATGTATTTCATTACATGACATTCGATGTTTTCCCTCTAATGCAAGACTATAAGCTCAGAAGCCCCAGCTTGAACAGCAAGTTTCAGTCAACAGCATTGTAAACAACAGGCTATAAATCCCAAGTGAAGTGATTTCCACATGCACAAACATTAGAACAGTGCTATATAAGTGTATTCTCAAGAACCTAGCAATACCAATGGTGTTAATTTTTACTGATGTGCACTCACATTACTTCTCATGAGTAATATGTTCTTTTTCGCCTCATTTCATCCATTCACTCATCATTTTATGTATTTTTTATTATGATATCTTTAATTATACTGGATTTTGCAACTTAATTTATGGCTGAAGAAGGGACCAGTACTAGAGGCCCCGAAACATGTACCATATAATAGCAAGTTTATAACTTGTTGTAAATAATTGTATTGACTAGGCGGAACAGTTTCTCCTTTGTTATATAATGGACATATAATGCGAATGGGAGAAGACCGAGTCCCGAAGCGATTATTTACTGAGAAAGTCACGGGAAGGCTGAGGATGAGGTGGATAGATGCAGTGAGGGAGAGCGTTGAGAAAAGAGGAGTGAAATTGGAGGATGTACCGGAAGAGGGACGAGAGTGGTGGAGAGACAGAAAAGTATGGAGGTCCTTGATTCACACCCCGACCCAGATCACTGGAATCGGGAAATGAAGAACAAGAAGATGCTACGTCTAGCATAATACTGATGAAGGACTACCGGTACCATATTTCTTGGCACATGCTGGGCTTGGCATGACCATGTCAGTGCCTGCAGACACTGCTTTAATTCACGAAACTTCATTTTCAAAAGGTGTTGACAAGGTGGATCAGAGACTCTACCTGACATGTTTCGTGTATCAAGAGAACATCATCAGTGGTAATGTTCTTGCCAGCTGTGCCCAAGGTTGCAGGATTAAATCCTGACACAGCCATTTGGCATTTGAGGGTGTGCAAATGCAAAGGAGACTTGTCAGTAGATTTACTGGCACATTAAAGATTTCTAAAACTTGGGACATAAAACTATCCTCCCTATATTATTCTGCCAAGGTCCCATTCTGGTTTTGTACCGAAAATAAGGTCCTGTTAACACCAACCTACACATATGGGGTACCTTCAGGTTCCGCATAACCCCATGTGTGCCCGAAAAACACTCACTTCCTCTTTAAATGCCTCACAATTAAATAAATACCTTAAAAAATGTACATTTACAATGGGAGCACCGTAACCTGGCGAGCCTGCCGCTAGAGCGCAGGGTAGTGCGGCGTACTGCTAGGCGAGCCTGCCACTAGAGCGCAGGGCAGCGCGGCGGCGGCAGCCATCTGGCGGGAGCGCGGTGTACTGCTAGCTGAGGAGTCTCTCAGCAGATGGCTCCGCTGTGGTCTTGCCAGGACTTTCTCTAGGGTTCAATCCTTTGCAAATGTAAAAATTGCTGTAGAAGAAACTCCCGAGCTAACAATAACCGATTAATTCGTTGTAACATCGAATATTGTCTACAAAGAGGTGCTGTAACAAGTACAAAACACTCTTCTACATAATTCTTTGTGTTCTTCTCATGTACGTATGCCGTTTAACAACAATAAAAACATTTCTTCAATATTTAAAACTTCGTTCTCCCATATTCTTCCCTATTATCCCATAAACCTACATTCACGTTGCGAAAGCTCATACGGGCCCACTAGTTAACATTATTTGGTTAATTAAATAAGTCATATAGTCCCTGCCCTGTGCCACTGCGGCTAATACCGTCCACTTGTCTGTGTTATTGTTTTTCCTCATGTCAAGTTGGATATCAGAACCCGATTAGAATTTGACCATATTTAATCACAGATAGATTTCTCTAACTTAGTACAAGGGGTGTTCAAATGAAAAGGCACGAAATGATACCGTGGGTACAATTTATTCGTTATTCAAAAGTAATCATCTCAGGCCTGTGCACAGGTGTCCCATTGCTTCACTAGCCACAGTATTCCCTGTTCCCAGAAGTCTTCTGATTGTAACAGGAGCCAATCCTGTACGGTGTCCTTTAGTTCGTTGTCCGATTGGAAACGTTTTCCCTTGAGGTGTATTTTTAACGGACAAAACAGATGGAAGTCACAGGGTGACAAGTCCGCGCTGGAGGGCGTATACTCAAGTTGCTCCCACTTGAACGTGGCCAATACACCTTTGTGACGTCAGAGGCGTGTGGGCAAGCGTTATGATGGAGCAGAATCACTCCTTTCGTGAGCAATCCAGGCCGTTTGTTCTTGATGGACTTGCCTCGGCTAGAGAGTGTCGCACAATACACGTCACTGTTAAAGGTTCGTCCGTGCTGCTGCTTCAACTTCAACTGGACGGGACGGAACGTTCAACAGTCAGCTTCTCTTCTGTGTCATGTGTGTGTGCGCCGACCAATGCGTAGTACCACGCCGGTCACTATATCTCCTAGATATTATCCCAAAGCGGCATATTCAAATACCAACCGGTTTCGGTTTTACGACAATTCGTACCTTTCCATTTGAACACCACTTATATAATGGCTGTTAGGCAATATTGAAAGTGGCTTCGAAGCTATATTTTCAATAATCTACCTTGTGAGGACCAAGATACCTCTAGCCCAGCGATCCTCACTACGCGGCCCTGTGAACGATTTTTTTCGGCCCTCAAGACTGTTAGGGATAGGAATAAAAACATAAATTTAAGAGGTATGAAAAAAATATTTTATAAAAAATTATACAATATTTTATAAATATGTTATACTGTAATAAACTTATGTTATAATCATATTGTTTGTAAGTTATAAGTATTGCAATAAAAAATATATTTTGTAATTAACCTAAATTATACAGTTTGTACTTGTGGCCCTGAGGAAAATTTGTTCTCTAAGAAATCCTAGTGAGGACCCCTGCTCTAGCCCCTAAATAAGTCAACAAAACAACTATAGTAAAGCCATCATTACTTCCGACGTGACGTTTCAGTGTTACCCTAGAGTTATCTAGTGGTCAGAAGGAAAATCACTTTAACTAGCCAATCACAGGCAGCATTCAAATAGATATATCGCGAAAAATCGAGTTTTGTTCGCAATATCGTGATTTAACGAACGAAACTCTAGCCTAGCACTGAAACGTCAAGTCTGAAGTAATGATGGCTTTACTATAAAGTTGCACCCTCTAGATGTTCAAGAAACTAAGTTTCAAGGTCATATAAGTTATCTAAACCAACATCAAGAATAATTCATTGAATCAAATACAATTTGGTTTGTATTTCATTTCATTTCATTCCCATTAAGCTTATGATAGTGGCTCTTCATCACTAAGGATTTCATTACATATCTAAAAGTTGTACAGTAGAGCGTCGTTTATCCGGACTAATTGGGACCGAAAGTGCTCCGGATAACGATTTTTCCGGATAATCAAACATGCATTTATTTCATAGGAAAAAACATGCACGGTACATTATGGTAATAACCACCAAGCTTCTCATTTACTGAAACGTTTTCTCACATAACAAAGGTCCAGAAATGGGATCTCCCTTATTTCTTGTCTGAATAAAACGTAAGTACACCGCTTCTTCCAAATTTTATCCCTAGCTCATCTCATGGTTGTACTCTTGTAACTTTTTACCAGCCCTTCTTGGGCGACTGATTTAAAACTTCCCAAAATCATCCTCCTATTTTTGATCGGAAGTACTTCATCATATACCACACAATTGAAATGGCAGGGTCGTGGAGTGTTGGACACACATTTGGTCAACCTAACTGGTATCATTTGGTCGTTCAACTATTAGGTGTAATTCCCTATAAAGAAAACTAATTATAACCTTCAAAATATGTGTATTAATATCAACTTTAAACATATGGCGGGGACTCTCGTCGAACAGACTATGGTTTACTATCTTCTCTCCTCGGCAATGACGAAAACATGTGACCCAAAATGAATGTTGGAATATAAAGATGTTTGTTACTCACTCATCGACGATCTAGCAGATAATCTACGAGACATGCTCGATAGATCAGTTCTCCCCAGCATTTCTAAGATTTTCCACACGTGGTTTGAGGTTAGAGATGTTTACTGGTTTACATAGCCACATCTCTGCGAGAGAAATGAATGTGCTTCCGTACCCAACTTGAATTGTGCTAACAGAGATAACATCGTTGTGATATGTAGCCGTTTCGAGTATATTCACAAGCCATGCTTTCAACAAAACTGTTTCTCCAAATAGGCCTACGCCAAATTACGAGAACGCGACCTTTCCAATCAGACGCTACAATAGAAGTGAAGCCCCGCTATACACGAAAAACCCACCGCTCATCTTGTAAACACATGTTTTCGTCTTTCTCCGCCAGGGTCATGATACCCTCCAACCCATACAAAATACACCAATAATCTCGAACCCATGTATATTTCTTACAACTCGTGGCGCGAAACTCTTCTCTGACGTCAGAACCTTACACAATTTACACAAAGCTTTCTTCAAGACAAGGGAAGTTATTCTCGGCCCAATCTAAATTTGGCCTAGAGTTTCCTGCTGTTGCAACATCTTGTAGCTTACCTACACAATCCGCTGTCTTGTATACTGACATCTCCCATACAAATTAAATGAAATATTCCTGACTGAGTCCCCGAGATACACAAGATATATATACACTAAGAAAATGAAATTCTACAACCTAAATGATGATGATGAACAAGAAAAGAAATGGTATGAACAAATTACCCTAACCTGACTTATCTTGCAGTCAACCAAATAAGGGTTTGGGAACATTGTGACCGGAACAGTCACAATACGCCCCCATGTGATTCACACGGGTGAAACAAGTGTGGATCACAAACACTCAAACAAGCAACGCACTGAAAACACAAAGAATTACACTATTACATAAATAAACCCTGGAAGACATATATACATACACACTTGTCAAATTTTCACACATTCTCACTCTCTCGAATGTCTTATTGTGTCCATTTCCTAGCCTCACTGATTTCTCTCAAGTGTCTTAGGTCTACCACTTCATTTTCTTCGTCTCATCATGAGACCCTATCGCTTCACAAGCCATGGTATTTGCCTGCACAGGCCTTATCATACCATCTATCCATCTAACACTCGATGCCACTTTGCTGGTTAGCATTCTTCGTCACATCTCTTGAGTTTTGTCATGCCATCACGTTATGTTGACTGATTCTCTAAGAGTCCATGCCATATTATTTTACAGAGTGATATCTACGGAGATTCCTAATATTATGTGTACTGACAGACTTACCATCCTGGTCCGTTAAACTATAGGCACACTCACCAATACGTTTAACCACCTTAAAAGGCCCCTGAAATAGATGAAAAAACTTCCCTATCTCCTTATCTACAGCTGAAGACGGATATGGAACCCTCAGAAGCACCTGATCGCCTACTTCAAAAGAATCAAACTTTACCCGCTTCTGCTGGCGCCTACGCTTATTCCCTGCCTTGATTAAGTTGTCCCTAGCCAGCTGGATACAAACATCCTTCCCAATCTCCTCTCCCGTGACCAAACCTAGCATTCTAGCAAGCTCATTGGTAGGCTTCCTACCATACTGAATTTCATAGGGAGTGCATTTTACACTCTCATGGAACGTACTATTGAACCATCGTTCAATATCTCCTAACTTGGAGAACCACGCATTGTGGCGATTGCTCACATAGGTGCGAAATACTCTCCCTAATTCTCTCATAACTCGTTCGGACAAATTCCCTTGAGGATATCGAATAGATGAGAATATGTGCTTGATACCCAATTCACTCAACTTGGTTTTCCAGATCTTTGAGGTGAATTGACTACCGTGGTCTGATAGTATCCTGAGAGGCACCCCAAACTCAGGTACATACTTATCAGTGATCTGTAGGACACAACCCTTCCCGGTCGCTTTTCTCAGGGGATACAGTTTGACGAGTTTACTGAATGCGTCAACAACCACGAAGATATACTGATATCCAAACTGAGCTTTAACCAATGGACCATACAGATCGACACAGAGTAAATCCCTTGGTTTTTCTGTGATCACCATTTGCCGAGGTCCCTCAAGAAACCTCGTTGGGCATTTACACCGTTGACACGAGTCACAACTTGCCAGAACTTTCCTAATCTGCCTTCCCATGTTCTTCCAAATGAAATGCTGCTGAACAGCAAAAAGAACCTTGCTTGATCCAAAATGCCCTAAAGCCTTGTGATGATACCAAATCATCGTTACCTGCAATGAGCTTGGCACACACACTCTCCAGGCACCTTCATGGCACAGCCTAGCCAAGAAACCACACTCCAACTTGTACCAATACTTTCCAACCTTAATTCTACTATCCACATCCATACCTCTCAACTGAGTCAAGATATCACCTAAGACCTCATCCTTCTCCTGCTCTACAAGCAGATTCCTTAAGCAGCGTATCTCATAATCACACTCGCTTACCTTGGTTACGCAGATAACAACACCTTCCTGTACCTCCAGTACCTGATGACCCTCATCACCCCCAATGTTTCTACTCATGAAGTCAGCCACAATGTTCTCAGTACCCTTAATATGCCTTACCTCAAAGTTATATTCACTTATAGCCAATATCCACCTTGACATCCTGTTCGAAGTGAGCTTGCAGGATCCAATAAAAAGTAATGCATGATGGTCAGTCAGTATCTGCAACTTACTGCCCAACACATAACTCCTAAACTTCCCTAGAGAGTATACGATTGCTAACATCTCTATTTCAGTAATTGTATATCTCTTCTCCGCCATGCTTAGCCCTCTGCTTGCTAATGAGACAATCCCTAGATTGCCCTCACTATCCTCCTGACACAAAATGCCTGAGATGCCTTGCATGCTCGCATCAGTCATCAAAATGTAGGGACAATCCAGACGAGGATACCTAAGCATGACAGTCTCTACAAAGCCTCTCTTCAACTCCTTAAAAGCCTCATCGTGCACCTGGGTCCATACCCACTTAGTACCCTGCTTCAGCAATTCCCTAAACGGTTCTACAAGACAGGAATATTTAACTACGAATCTACGAAAATAATTGAAAACCCCTAATATTAACCTCAATTGTTTGGCGTTACGTGGTGTAGCAGTGTTGTGAATCTTGTCTAATCGTGACTGTTCGGGAGACACCCCTTGTGTTGTGATAGTATGCCCTAAAAATGTGATTGATGTTGTGCAAAACAGAGACTTCTTAAGTTTAATTGTAAATCCCCCGTCCCTTAATTTCCCCAAAACAATGTCTAAGTGATCCAGGTGTTCCTTTAATGTGTAAGATGCAACAATTAAATCATCTATGTACATTGTCACAAACTCGTGTGTGTCCCTCCCTAACACTAGATTTAAGGCCCTAATCAACGCTGAACTGCTGGTCTTTGTTCCGAAAGGAACGACCCTGAATTGGTACAAACCACTCTTAAAGCTAAACGCAGTCAACTTCCTGTCCTGTTCTCTCAACGGTACCTGCCAAAATGATGCACTCAGATCCATAGTGGAAAACCATTGCTTACCATTGAATTTCTGAACCAGTTCCTCAACACATTCTGGCCTCTGTTGGTCCCCAGATATCCTACAATTGAGCTGCCTGGCATCAATACACAACCTGACCGAGCCATCACTCTTCCCAACCACAACTAAGGGATTCAGATATGCACTAGTTGAAGGCTCAATAATACCCTGATTCAGCATAATGCCTATTTCTTTCTCCACAGCATCAGCAAATTTGTGAGGTATCGGGTACTTGGGTCCTGAAAATGGAGAATGATCTACAATTTCGAACTGATGCGTATAGACATGTGTTAGCCCTGGCTTGTCACTGAAAACTTCTTGGTTTAGCTCTAAAACCTCTAACAACTTATCCCTCTCCTCAACACTTAAACCACTCTTATCCACAGCCTGCTGGAGTTGATCACACTTATCACCCTCCACAGCAATGTGACATAAATCCACAACTTCCTCCTCATCGTCAGCCTTACCTTCTGCCATATCCCCTACAGTGACCTCAGTAACACATGCCTTTACTGTCTTATCTACACTCTTGCATTTCATTCTCATCTCCTGGCTTATATTCCCCCTCACAAAGTTGATGACACCCCGGTCAAAATCAATAACAGCACTATGCTCGTTAAGCCAGTCTATCCCCAAAATCATTTCATAAATTAGGTTAGGAATTACCAAGCAAGTCTTGTGGTCAACTTCATTACCAAACCTCATGGGCAACAATACCTGCTTTCCCACTCTTTGGGATTTATTACCAACAGCAGTTACCACATATGTCGACTTAACTGGAATTTCTTCCAACTTACCACCGTCCTTGATTAAAGTATCATAAAATCCCTTACTGATGACACTTCTCTCACTCCCCGAATCCACCAATGCCTGCACTCTCTTACCTAGTATGCTCAACTCAACAGTTGACATAAAAGCCTCCTTCTCCCCGATACATGAGAACTCCTGCTGGTCAGCTAGCAGATCCTCCCGACTCATAGGCATAAAATCCTCCTCACCCACAATAACACACTGCTTGACTTCATTTCTTACGGACTGCCTGACTGACCTCCCTGCACAGCCCGTTCGGAGTTTAAAGCTCCTTGACCACCTTGTTCTTGTCTCCTCTGGTTCACCTGTACTCTTTCGTTACCACCTTCCTGACGCCCCCCACCTCTCTGATAGTTTTCCTGCCTCTGCTGATAATCTCTTTGCTCCTGATTAAATCTACCCCTATTAAACTCCTGATTATTCCCCCTATTGCCCCTAAATTCCTGTTTGACCTCTGGCCTCTCCATGTGCTGCTTGCCTAAAACGTCAAAGCTCGTAAGAAGCTCTTCCAACTCTTCTACCGTCCTTACCTTCTGCATACAAGCTGCCTCCTGAATTCTAGGTGGGAAGTGCTTCAACATGACCCTAACCACATCACTGTCAGAGGTCAGCCCATCCAAATTCTTCCAAATAAGTACATGTGCCAAAAAATATTCTGTCAGGGATACCCCTTCTCTCTCCTTATATTTCCCAAAAGTTAATTTTTCCCTTTCCCTGGACTGTACCCCCTCCCCCCAGAACTTAGCTTTGAATTTATCCCTGAATTCCCTTAAACTATTCATGTTAGGCCTGTATATTTGGAACCATGCTTTCACATCCCCTTGAAATGAGTTAGACAAGATCTCCAACACTGTTTCCCATTCGACAACCCCGTCTTCTAGATCCTTGCTGAATTTCTTCTCAATGGTTTTTAAAAACTCCATAGGGTTGAACTGCCTTGAGTTAAATTGTGGCAGACCAGGGTCCCTGAGTAGCAAACTAGATGGCATCACAACCCTTTGACTCATCGGTCGCTCTTTCAACTCTCTCCTGACCTTTATCAGCTCTTCCTGCAGCTTTTCGTTTTTCTCGGTCAATGCCACCTGCTTCCCTCTCAGACCCTCAATCTCTCCCAACTTATTTTCAACGGCACCTACTCTATCTAAATATTCCCTCTTATTCCCACTTACAGTGTTGCATATCTCATCACACTTTCCCGTTACATTCTGTACTTCTGCCCTTGAACTAGCTATCTCTGACTTAATTTTCGTTATTTCCACATCTTGCTGGTTCTGATGGCCTTCCATTCCTTCTAGCCTACTTGTGATCCCAGCCTGATTCCCCTGCATTTCTGCCCTGATTTCCTCTCCCTGTTTGCTAATTTTCCCACTTAATTCCAGGTTCATACTCTCCATTCTACTATTAAGGACAGACTTATGGTCCCGTATTTCTTTGCTGAGACTCTCTATCCTTGTGTTCGTGGCCCTGTTGCTCTCCTGAATTTCCTTACTTACAAATTCCTTCACTTCTACTATCTGTTTGGTCACTGACTCTACCTTCTCATTTACAGAGCCTACCTGCTCCTTAATTTCCTTACTCATAGATTCTCCTTGCTTCTTAATCTCTTTTATTTCACTCAGTAGCATTTGGATCAAACTATCGTTCATAACCCCCCCATTTACATTTAAGTTACTACCTTCAGCGATCAGCTGCGACTCAGTAGTAACAATGGTAACATATGTTCCCACTGTCTTTTCCACATCTTCCTCACTGCCACTTCCCCCAGTTTCCTGATTACCTGACATTTTACTGTTTGATTTACACACAACCCTTGACCTTAATTCTAAATTGTCTGATGTGGACATACCCCTTAAAACAAAACAAATTACTGTGAACCCTAATACTCCTAAGGTGTCTATCGGCTGTGTGCATATGTGCCCTAATGATACCTGCTAGGTTTCCCTACTCTTGCCCCACGTTGAGGTGCTATGTTGTAACTTTTTACCAGCCCTTCTTGGGCGACTGATTTAAAACTTCCCAAAATCATCCTCCTATTTTTGATCGGAAGTACTTCATCATATACCACACAATTGAAATGGCAGGGTCGTGGAGTGTTGGACACACATTTGGTCAACCTAACTGGTATCATTTGGGCGTTCAACTATTAGGTGTAATTCCCTATAAAGAAAACTAATTATAACCTTCAAAATATGTGTATTAATATCAACTTTAAACATATGGCGGGGACTCTCGTCGAACAGACTATGGTTTACTATCTTCTCTCCTCGGCAATGACGAAAACATGTGACCCAAAATGAATGTTGGAATATAAAGATGTTTGTTACTCACTCATCGACGATCTAGCAGATAATCTACGAGACATGCTCGATAGATCAGTTCTCCCCAGCATTTCTAAGATTTTCCACACGTGGTTTGAGGTTAGAGATGTTTACTGGTTTACATAGCCACATCTCTGCGAGAGAAATGAATGTGCTTCCGTACCCAACTTGAATTGTGCTAACAGAGATAACATCGTTGTGATATGTAGCCGTTTCGAGTATATTCACAAGCCATGCTTTCAACAAAACTGTTTCTCCAAATAGGCCTACGCCAAATTACGAGAACGCGACCTTTCCAATCAGACGCTACAATAGAAGTGAAGCCCCGCTATACACGAAAAACCCACCGCTCATCTTGTAAACACATGTTTTCGTCTTTCTCCGCCAGGGTCATGATACCCTCCAACCCATACAAAATACACCAATAATCTCGAACCCATGTATATTTCTTACAACTCGTGGCGCGAAACTCTTCTCTGACGTCAGAACCTTACACAATTTACACAAAGCTTTCTTCAAGACAAGGGAAGTTATTCTCGGCCCAATCTAAATTTGGCCTAGAGTTTCCTGCTGTTGCAACATCTTGTAGCTTACCTACACAATCCGCTGTCTTGTATACTGACATCTCCCATACAAATTAAATGAAATATTCCTGACTGAGTCCCCGAGATACACAAGATATATATACACTAAGAAAATGAAATTCTACAACCTAAATGATGATGATGAACAAGAAAAGAAATGGTATGAACAAATTACCCTAACCTGACTTATCTTGCAGTCAACCAAATAAGGGTTTGGGAACATTGTGACCGGAACAGTCACACTCTTTTTAGACCCGTCTTCCGTATCTAACTTCGATCCATAATTCAGAATTTTAACTTTCCTTTCTTCAAATCATAAATTGTGGATTTTCTAACACTAAGTTTTCATTAGCCACTGCACACTCTCACCTTTATCCAGTTTATTAATGATCTCCACCTTCTTCTCAATGGCTAAAACATTGTGATTTCGTTTTTCTTTTTTGTCACTCGTAGAAGCCATTTTCACAACGTAATACAGTACTGTACACACACTCACATACTGTAACACATTGAAACATTATAGAGTAAACAAACGGAAGATGACATAAGAGATAACAATTGAAAACGAGAACCGACTCACTACTGTAGTGAGGGCGCGCTGCTCCGTCTGTTTTTTTTTTTTTTTTTTTTTTTGCTCGTCCGGATAATTGACGTTCCGGTTGTTTGACGTCCGGATAAACGACGTTCTACTGTAGTTGGAATATCTCTTGCAGCTACCATCCCCAACGCCAGCCACTGTACGCTAATCGCTGCGGGAACAGCAGTGGAGGCTGCTCTCACATGTGCCTGCCCAACCGGAGAAGTTTCCAGTGTGTGTGTCCCATGGGTCTCAAGCTACGGAAAGATGGGTGAGTACATGAATGGACAGGAAGCTCAAGTATTCAGATCTAAGAGTTTGCTAACCTTCCAAATATATTCCTTAACCTTACAAAGCTCCTTTGGGGTAAAAGAAAGCCACACTGATCACTTACAACAATTTTGCCTTCTTGGCATATCACAATCTTTTTACATTCAAAACCATAAAACAAATTTGAGGGTTTACAGTAGAAAACAGTTTCTGGCTACTCAATACCTTTACTTTTATGATTTATAAAATATCACAGGTGCATGTTTCATAGTCTATTAGCATTCTACTCCCCAAAAAAACTCAAAAACAAATCAAAAGCCTTTTAAATCACTAAAAGCCTCTTAATTAAAATTATTAACAACACATGCATTCAGAAAAATTGTACATATATAAATCAGGGTAATCGTCATCAACATCATCATCATCATCGTTTTTTCGCTCTATCCATAACTGTTGTTCTTGTATTCGATGCCAGTTCTTATCTGTAGCTTCAAGGTCCTTATAAATTTCCTTCTCCCACACATCGCAAAGTCTTCCTTTTGGTCTCTTCCCGCGGACATTCTGTACAGCAAGATCAGAACAGCGGACCTTTCACCAGCGAGAAAACGCTAAGAAGAAGATGAACAAGATGATGATTATTCACTGTATATTTTGATGAAGGTTTTTCTTTTCCTTTTTAAATATGTGTCCCTACTTTTACCCCTACGGCAGGAACTCTTCATGAATGTAAAACGTCTGCAGCTGTCACTAATATTCGAACTTGTGTATTTAAAGGTAAAACTGTATGATTATCTACATCTAATGGACGAAATCCATTATTGGATATTTCATTATAGGGAATTATATAGGAATCAAATTCATGTTGTTGTTTGAGTCTTCAGTCTTTTGACTGGTTTGATGCAGCTCTCCATGCCTCCCTGTCCTGAGCTAATCGTTTCATCTCTTCATAGCTACCACACCCTACATCCGAGGCAATCTGTTTAACATATTCTAACCTTGGTCTACCCCTACAGTTCTTGTCCTCGACCCTTCCTTCCATAACTAAGCTTGCTATTCTTGGGTGTCTTAGTATGTGTCCTACCAACCTATCTCTTCTCTTCATTAGCAGTCGCCAGAAACATCTCTCCTCTCCCACTCGCCTTAATACCTCTTCGTTTGTAACCCTATCTACCCATCTGATCTTCATCATTCTCCTGTAACACCACATTTCAAATGCCTCAATTCTCCTCTTTTCTGCTGCACCATTAGTCCAAGTTTCACTTCCATAGAGTGCCACGCACCAGACAAAGGCTTTCAAAAATGACTTCCTAATACCTAAATCTATATTCGATGTCAACAGATTCCTTTTTTATAGAAAGGCTTTCCTTGCCTGAGCCAACCTACTTTTTATATCCTCTTTGCTTCGTCCATCACTGGTTATTCTGCTTCCTAAGTAACAGAAGTCTCCTACTTCCTTCAGCTTTTCACCTGCCAATTTGATCTCCATAGAGGTTTCTGATTTATTTCGGCTGCATTCCAGTATTTTTGTTTTACATTTATTAATTTTCATCATGAAGTCCTTCCGTAAGACGGAATCCATACCATTCAAAAACTCATTCAAATCCTCAGGCTTCATGAGGGTTTACAAAATCAGTATATTCATAACTTCAATATCATTGATATCCTACAGTTCTTCAGTGTCCTCAAAATTTTGGAACTCTTGATTAGTGTCCTCCTGAATTTTCCTTCTCTTGTATTTCAATCAGTTCAATCTCCTATGCGAGCTCGTAGACCAGTCTAGAGCTTATAAACTTCGATACACCAATGGCAGCTTTTATGAAGGAGAGGTCATCCGAGGCGTATAGATGCAAACCCAGTCATATCCACCACTTTCCTTCTTTTTTTCAGGAAACGAATAAAACGAATAATTAATTATGATAAAGCTCATTTTACTATAACAAGAACATTAAAAATACATTTCTAATTTGTGGTTGGCAAATAAAGTCATCCACCTCATCATCCTCCTCCTCCAACCCCACCCCTTCTACTGGATCTATAACGTCTTTGTAGAACTGAAGATTTTCAAGCTGTCTCCAATCGTCACCAAAATGACGCTTTAGCAATGAATCTACATCAGAAGTTTTTCTCCTTTTTTACAGCTACTCCACAGTTCAGAATATCTGGCCTTACCATGGCAGCAGTCTTCCCTTTCTTAAAGACTGGCTTTGAAAAACCTAAATCAGTTGTGTAAAAGGTTTCCCCTCTAACTTTTACAGTTCCCTGAGAGCCACTGATAATCATTCTCTTCGTCTCATTGAATTTGTAATGCCACTGTCCTGGGAGTTTCAGTTTTTTTGTTTCTTTTTTCCAATCGTAGACAGTCGTGTCTCTGCCATGTTCTATTACAGTCCCATATTGTTTAAATGTATCAAAATAATCTTCTTTGTTTAGAATGGTTGCTCTTTATTTCAGCGTTTTCTCTATTTAGCCGAAAACTCTATCAGCAGGTAAATAACTGTGTCCTGCTATAGGAAATATTAATTCAAGAGTCTTGATGGAATGTGGTGCAGTACTAAGCCATTTGGAACACATCACAACCATAGAACAATTTTTATTCTGTCTCCCACATCCATCTGAGACCAGCCTGACAGTGTGTATGTCGGAAGGAAAATCAGTATTTTGCAGCCGATGGTATACAGCAGATGCAATCTCATTTGATGACTTGGGACGTTCATTTTCTATCCAAGCATGCATAAACACGTTAGTGGGATCAAGTTTACTTTTAGAAAATCCCTCTACTACGGTGAAATTGTAAATATACAACTGTCTCGAGTAGCAGATCTCAGAATCTAAAACATGTTCAATGTGGTATGGATATTGATACAAGAGTCCTTTAAAATTATATTGTCATTTTGTATGGTTAGACTTTGTTATTGATTATGTTATATTATATTATTATGCATTTGCAAAACACATTATAACTGAAACTATATCAAACTTTTATACTTAGTATTTCCGTAAAAAAAAAAAAAACACACCAAAACTAAAATAAACAGCTGTCTCAGTTAACGTTGGTTTAGAAGCAAACACAGACATTTGCTTTATTCAGTCCATATTTTTGAAGAAATACACAATAATTCTTGAAAATGAAAGGTTTTACACGACTTAGAAATGTATTTTTAATGTTCTTGTTATAGTAAAATGAGCTTTATCATAATCAATCCTTGATCAGGAATTTTCGGCAGAGGCAGATTCTTTTGACAATCGTAGCTAAATGTTTTTACGAAAGGGTCATCATCCCTTAATATATCATAAAATGAGTTAGTTCGCAAGGTGTGGACACGTTTCTGGACCATTAATTTGTTTTTTGCTTCAGCATCGTTTTCTCTTTTAATCTTCTCATCTAGCTGAAGACAAACCGAACACACGTCTGTAGCAGGGCTCCCAAATCCATGTTAATATAATGTGAGTTGAAAATATGCTGGAAGAAACAGGTTTTTCTTTTTTCTTTTTTTTTTCGTGTGGCCTCCTCAGAGGCCGAGTGCAGGTCTTTCTATTCGACACCTGTGGGCGACCTGCACGTCGGGATGAGAGATGGAATGGATGAAGATGAATGAAACTGGGCAAGGATGTGGAAGGAAGCGGCCGTGGCCTATCAGAAGGTACCGCCCCAGCATTTGCCTGGTGTTGAAAATGGGAAACCACGGAAAACCATTTCAAGGACAGCCGACGGTGGGGCTCGAACCCACACGTCTACCGAGTCAGCAGAGAGCTTGGCCCCATGACCTAACGCAGCGCTTTAGCCCGCGTAGCCACTGTTGTCGGTGGAAGATACAGTGTCGTACTTTCATTGTTGGACCAACTCTCTCAATGTACACGTGCCACAGTTTCTTAATGTTCAAATCAGATAACAAATAAAGGTACGCACTTGACTTTGATCTGCAATAATGACCAAGATTGCATTTCAAAGAATCATTGAAAGCTTTGACTTCGGCACGCTTCATGTCGTTTTTGGTCGATACTCTATCTCCACCCCTCTTTTCCAGACATTGTATATTCTTTAACAATACGTGTCACACGATCCTTAGCCACAGCAAGAATGCCAAGAAATGTATTTCTACACACACAAATGGATTTTCCTAGATGCGATTGTACTTTGTATTTTATAGAAACCGAACGTGGTTTTGTTGTCGGAACATATTTGTGTCGTTCAGGTCTTACACCCTCACAGTGTTTTAATATAAACTAGTCTTGAAGTATCTTATTCTTGTGTTCATAGAACTTGTGATGGAACACTTTAATGTCCTTAATTGTCAGCAATCTGCATTGGAATGAAGACGACTTAGTACCTCCAAGTTTGCAGGACGGGTATTTTGGAAGCGCTGCTGGTGCATATCTGTGCACAAATTAAATTTGCTTTATTAATATCTAGTGTATGAGCCTCCGTGGCTCAGGCGGCAGCACGCTGGCCTCTCACCGCTGGGTCCGTGGTTCAAATCCCAGTCACTCCATGTGAGATCTGTGCTGGACAAAACGGAGGCAGACAGGTTTTTCTCCGGGTATTCCGGTTTTCCCTGTCAAAATTTCATTCCAGCAACACTCTCCACTATCATTTCATTTCATCTGTCATTCATTTAATCATTGCCCCAGAGGAGTGCGTCAGGCCTCGGCAGCCGGCACAGTTCATATCCTCGCCGCTAGATAGGGGCTTCATTCATTCCATTCCTGACCCGGTCGGAGACTGGAAGCAGGCTGTGGATTTTCATTTTCAATATCTAGTGTCAAGACATCCACCCATCTGCACGGCGGAGAACCTGGCAATGAGTAATTTCAACCTTACTGAGAAATGGTCTAATGAATGGAGACAATTAGCCCCAGCAGAGTCTTTGGAAATGCCATGCATCTCACAGAAGGTACCTGGCTTTGAACAACCTCGGAAAGTATGGTCCAAGCTAAACCGGATCCGAACTAACCATGGTGTGTGTGCAGATCTGCTATACAAATGGAGGAAAAAGTCATCATCTTGTTGCGACTGTGGTGCTGAGAGGCAAACTGTGGAGCACATCACCCAAGAATGCCCACTGAGCCGTTTCGACGGAGATAGAAGATAATTTTTCCTGGGGACGCCACAAGCGATTAACTACCTGTAAATAGTGTAAATATAGATCTGTAGCTCATGTATATGCCATACGATAAATAAATATCTAGTGGAAGCATAATAAGAATTAAAATTTCATGCGGGGGATATAAGAATAGTGATTGATATTGTAATATAATGACAATAGTACTGTGCGCCGCTGTGGAGTAGTGGTTACCTCACACGTCAATAGAATCATTAACATGCGCTTTGTAACTTTCCTTCTTAACTTTGCTTTCTCTCGCTTATTGTTGGCACAGTTTCTTGTTCTCCTCTTTCCTCTTCCAGCGATTGGTGGAGTAACATTACATTGGGAGAAATAGCCATCTCTCAAGGTCCGTATTGACAATTTGACTAATTTATTGATTATTCTATGGTCAGCCGGCCGTCAGATCTGCCCCTTCTGTTTGACACTTGGCCTCACTCCACTTTGGAACACTTGCCACAGCCGGCTGGTTGGACCCGCACCTATGATCCACACAGGTAAACTTCAGTTCTTACGCTTTTGCATTTGTATGTTTGGTTTCTCCTTTATTTTAGATTGTGGTTTTCTCTTATTCAGGGATTATTTTTTACCCCCTTTTTCGTAATTCCGTAATTTTTGCTCAACAGTGGCCGTATTATGCCAACACGCTGACCCACAGGCTACGCACGAACTGCCCAATTGGGACAACTTTCCACCTTTCATCCACACTTGACTAAGTTCTAACTACTCATAGAATCTCATCATGTTCTCGTCAAGAAGAACTGAACAAATGCCAACTGAAAGGACTTTATGAAAATTAGGAGATAATCACGTTTTTTAAACTGTCATAATGTACGGACAAAAGCGCACTCTCTCCGCGCATTTCAACACAAGGTGTCCCACAGCATGGACAAACTCATAATACAGTGGTTTTAAATTAAGTGAAGAAAGTTTTTTAAATTGTTTTTTAATTGTTCTCGTCGTCGTCGTCGGCTGTAACTCGATTCCGAGTAAACATACTTCTTCCTGCATAGAGCTTTTCAGACCAGCCTGTGGATGTGCTTCTGATGACTAAACAGGCCAATCCTGGCATAAAACATGCGCCCACATATATTGCACTCAATGGTCGGGGGAGGGCGGAGTTGCAATTGACGAAGCTTTCTTGCTTGTCGCTTGGCCTCTTCATGTCTGCGACGTTCTTCTTCAAAGAAGTTGACAGCAGTCGATGTAGTGTTCCGCCACAGTAAACGGTCCGCAGCAGATGTTTCCGATGAGTGGATGTCTATACCAGTCGTCGTCATGATGTGTTTTAACTGGTCTTTAAAACGCTTCAAAGGGGCCCCATGAGGTCTAGTGCCGGAGCAAAGCTCACCATAAAGGAATTGACATGGAAGCCTGGGATCACTCATACGGTGAACATGGCCTAACCATCTCAGTTGATGAGCGATGATAGTTGTCTCAATGCTATCGAGATGCGCTCTCTCGAGAACTGCAGTGTTGGTCACGTAGTCCTCCCACTTGATGTTCAAGATGTATCTCATCTTTTGTTGGTGGAAACGCTCAAGTTTCTTGATATCACGGTGATAGAGTGTCCAAGTTTCACAGCCATACAGTAGCGTTGAGATGACGACAGCTTTGTACACCATGAGTTTGGTATGCATCTTTAGGTCTTTATTCATGAAGACTCTGTGCATTAAACGGCCAAATGCTGCATTGTTCTAATGTGTATATTAAGGGTCTTTTATGTATACTTGTATGATGTCATTACTCTTGTCTGTGATTTTTTCTGTGCCAATTCAAATCGGCTGAAGAAGAACCGTATGTACAAGGTTCGAAACATGTACCGTCTTAAGTGCCTACCGGCACATTTCACTGTAAAGGTATTGATTGGCGGACCATAGAATAATCAATAAATTAGTAACATTACATTCCATTATTCTGATATTCAGACACATAATAAGGATCGCTACTGAAAGCTGATTAAATACTATTCTAGCGTGCCAAGGATCAGTTGTTGAGTCACGTGATGTGATTGCATCTAAACGTAGATTTCAGCATGCAGACTTATACAGGAATTGTCGACATTTGCGCCTCACCAATACTTCAAATGCTGTATTTCATCAATAGGGAGATTATGTTCATGTGGTTACTTTGGTTTGGACCGGAAGTGGAAATGTCTGGGTTTGCATCTATACGCCTCATCATGGTCTGTAAATGAAATAGCTATGCGTGTTTTACAGGCGTACTTGTGACTCGACGCCGGAAACACTGCTGCTGTTTGCACGCAAGAAGGACCTGCGAATGCGACAGCTGGGAGCTCATTCCAATACCGCACTGGACATGGTGGTGCCGCTGGACGGTGTCAAGTCTGCCGTGGCTCTCGCCTGGGATTCAGAAACTGACTCCATCTTCTGGACGGACGTGGAGGCAGACTCCATAAGCAGAGCTTCTATCAACGGTAGCAACGAGAGTGTCGTCATAAACTCCAATCTAGGTATTGTCATTACTGTGCATATTACAGTATATCCAAATACCATCATCTTTTGGCAGCTTTGGTGGTGTAGTTGGTAGCATGCTGAGTTTCTATGCCCAAGATCGTGGGTTCAAACCCGGCGGAAGTCGTCGGATTTTTTAAGAGCGTTAAAAATCCCTCAGTATGCCTTCGGAGGGGAAGTAAAGCCGGCGGGCCCATGTCATAGATTTATGGCATGAAAAAGAACCTTCCACTAACTACACTTGTGTGAAGCTAAAATTTGTAGGTTAGAATTGATAATGCTCTATTAGTTCTATCGTTCGCCGCCAGTTGCTGACTGCGATGCAATCTAGTAGCCAAGTCCGCAGATAGGTGTCGTGGATGGTAGCATTTGGTAGCAAAAGTAGGACCTACTTTAAATTATCGTCCGGAGTCCTTACTTGAATTAAACACAGATAGCACACACTAATACAGTCATCACAATTAACACCGGTTATCAGACAGATTCTTCACACACCCAAAGTACACGGGGCCAGTGGTGGATCCAGGCCTTGCGGGGCCCTGGGCGATATGATAAGGTGGGGCCCAAAACAATAGGAAATAAAAGTAATATTAAATCAAATGGAAAATAGTTTTAATAATAATAATAATAATAATAAAATAAAGAATAGTTACAATATTTTGAATACACTACAGTACAATTTTTTAATAATACAGGGTGCTTCAAAAAAATGTATACACACTTTGAACTTCCATAGAAAATTTATTTACCGTTCTACAAAGTTAAATTTCAGGAAATTAGAAAGCTGAAAGTCCAATGTAAATGAAACATAAATAACAAATGTTAATACTGTTCAAATTGGCGACCTGCAGCATCAATACAATTCTGAGTACGAGTCACCACTGATTCTGTACATCGTATCAAAACGTCCAATGAGATTTCTCTACACACGGCTTTAATCTCATTCCAAAGAATGTCTAGGTTACGTGGTTTACGTTTGTACACCTCATCTTTTACTGTGCCCCATAAGAAGAAATCCAGTGGTGTAAGGTCTGGAGAGCGTGCTGGAAACTCGATTGGCCCCCTGCGTCCTATCCACTGGCCCGGCAAATTTTGATCCAGGTAAGCTCGTACATCCCTGTGATAGTGCGGCAGGGCACCATCTTGTTGAAAATAAAAATTATCATTACCGTATAATGCACGAATGGCAGGAAATATGGAATCAGCAAGCATTGTTAGGTAAGTTATACCAGTTACAGTGCCTTCAAATCGAAAAGGTCCAATGAGTCCCCTTGAAGACAAACCGCACCACACATTTACACCAGGCAAATTTACAGCTTTTTCAATTGTAATGTGAGGATTTTCTTCACCCCAGTAAACACAATTGTGCCTATTGACAGTTCCATTAAGTTTGAATTGGGCTTCATCCGACCAAATGATGCTACCCATAAATCCCTGTTCACGTATCACCATCTCCTGAACCCATTCACAAAATTGCAACCTTCGATGTGGATCGTCGTCACTTAGCTGTTGCACCAGCCTTGGAATGTAAACACGATACTTGCCTCTCTTCAGAATGCGTAGCACGCTGCTAGCACTTACATCACTTTCACGTGCCCCTTGCCTTGAAGATTTGTTAGGAGAGCGTTGAAACAGTTCCAAGACTGCCGTTGATGACTCATCACTTGTAGCTGTTCGAGGTCGACCTGAATGACCTTTATGCACATCACACACTGTTCCATGAACTTCGAATTTGTCTCGTATGCGTGTAATTGTTAATCTTGAAGGTGGTTCTGTATCATACTCCCTTCTCCACTGTCTTTGAACTTCATTTACATTCTCAAACTTCCAGTACCACTTAATAACCTGCTTACGTTCTTCAAAACTCAAACGTACGTCCGCCATGTTGATATTACAAATTCCAACTGACAATATAACATAGAGGAACGATTATGCTGCCACCTGGCGAAGAAATATAACATTAGCCTTGTAGAGCGGGAAAACTACGATAGTTTAAAGTGTGTAAACATTTTTTTTTGAAGCACCCTGTATGAAAGAAACCTTTAAGTCCTCTTAAAGAAGATTATGTAAACTATGAAATATTAAAATATTACTTTGCGACTTTTTTCCCGGCTGAAGTCTTCTGTCATTTCACTGAAATCTAAACTTGCTAAACAGTCACGGGAAGTCATAGCTGCACTGAAAAGAGTATGAATTATAATTTAGTTCGAAAAGTTTGAGAAGTATAATTAATCAATTAAGTTTAAAACAATCCAAGGCGCAGGGCCCTGGGCGGTCGCCCTCCCCTAGATCCGCCCCTGCACGGGGCTACATGACCGCGTTCTTGCAGCCCCTAAACTGAGGAACCAACCAACAATCATCTTTGTAGGGTTTACCGCTTTCCCATCTTCAAGCTAAAAGTTAAATTTCATCAATTGAATCAGTTGGAGCTGAAGAGCATTAAGTCAAACAGGGCATTTTTAGACTAGCGCAAGGGCCGCACTTGGCCCGCGGGCCGGATTAGACTAGCTCAAGGGCCGCACTTGGCCCGCGGGCCGGATTAGACTAGCTCAAGGGCCACACTTGGCCCGCGGGCCGGATTAGACTAGCGCAAGGGCCGCACTTGGCCCGCGGGCCGGATTAGACTAGCTCAAGGGCCGCACTTGGCCCGCGGGCCGGATTAGACTAGCTCAAGGGCCGCACTTGGCCCGCGGGCGGATTAGACTAGCTCAAGGGCCGCACTTGGCCCGCGGGCCGGATTAGACTAGCTCAATGGCCTCACTTGGCCCGCGGGCCGGATTAGACTAGCGCAAGGGCCGCACTTGGCCGGCGGGCCGGATTAGACTAGCTCAAGGGCCGCACTTGGCCCGCGGGCCGGATTAGACTAGCTCAAGGGCCGCACTTGGCCCGCGGGGCGGATTAGACTAGCTCAAGGGTCGCACTTTGCCCGCGGGCCGGATTAGACTAGCTCAAGGGCCGCACTTGGCCCGCGGGCCGGATTAGACTGGCGCAAGGGCCGCACTTGGCCCGCGGGCCGGATTAGACTAGCTCAAGGGCCGCACTTGGCCCGCGGGGCGGATTAGACCAGCTCAATGGCCTCACTTGGCCCGCGGGCCGTACTTTGCCCATCACTGGTTTAGACATTTCAATAAAAATAAAAGTTTATTTGGAATGAAATGGGAATTATATTGAGAATAGCGTTATACCCCGTTTAGACGTCTTGGTCGCGATCCCGATTATCTCTGTTCTGGATAATGTCCAATCACGATCAACGGCATATCTCATTGGTACGTGTTTAGACGTCCCATCATGAAACAACAGGATAATCGAGTAAAACAGCATGATATCGCTAAGGTCTGCCAACTTTTGAATTCCAAGTGTTATAGCAGAAATTTACAGTAGTTTGTTTCCTGCAGTTTTGAAGTATTTCAGTTATTCTTTTTACTTAATTTAACCTACTAATGTTTATTCTTAAATATATACAGAGAGTTTAGTTTATATGTAACAGAGACCCTCGCTTGCCCACTCGCCTGTCTCCCGCCACGCACTTTGCCGTTATGCGGCGCAACGCGGCACTGAGTCATTGAGTATAGGAATTTGTACTTACCTAGTTCACAGCTGGTGCTGAAAATGTTCGCCATTCACTGCTACACATCGCTGGCACTTCTTTATGAAACTGGCATTTACTCTCTGAAGTTCCTCAGCACCAATTGACTGTATTTCAGCTGTAATATAGTCTTTAAGCTCATTTATAGTGTGAGGGTTTCTCGCATACACTCTATTTTTAAGCGTCCCCCACAAATAAAAGTCACATGGTGATAAGTCTGGGCTTCGCGGGGGCCACACGTTCCGACTTATAATCCTCGTACCGAAAATGCGACGCAATTCTGTCATGAATTCTTCGGCAGTGTGAGCAGTGGCAGAATCTTGTTGAAAGTAATTTGACAATCGCTCTCCGTAAGTCAGTTCATCAAAAAATTGGTCAAGGATCAAATTGAAGTACAAATTTAAGTACAAATTCCTATACTCAATGACTCAGTGCCGTGCTAGCGCCGCATATCGGCAAAGTGCCTGGCGGGAGACAAGCGCGCAACGTGGCCAAGCGAGGGTCTCTGTTACATACAAACTAAACTCTCTGTATTTACCCAAGGGCCTAGGAAGGGCATAGGAAAGAATTAAGTCAGCCTTCTGTTTAAGCCAGAAACTACTGCTACATGAAGTGCGATCAGAGGAAAAAAGCATTAAGCTGCCTTTCAGCGCCATATTCCGTACTTAACGTTGGCCGCACTGCAAGATTTCCGCGTGTTACATTGCTATTGTAAATTTCATTTGTACAGGGATTAGGTGGTTTTTATGTTACAAATACTTTCTGGATGGCTTTATGTCGCACTAAATTGACCACGGAGCTCATAGGCATTAAGTCACATTTGAAAAATATGTTTATTACATTAAAATTGTTATACCGCTAACACAAATATAACCTGAATAGTTGCTTCACTACATAGATGACTAATATAGTGTGTTTGATAAGTTCTGTTCTGTCAATGATGTTTTATCTGTCTTCTGAAAAGTAGTGAAAACTGACTTCATGCTTTTTAGCTCCAGCTAATTCAATTTTAATTTTACACAGTTGGTGGTTGTCTCTTGATAATGGTCATGCATTCACTAATCATACTTGCTATGAAGGTGGAAATATGGATATAGCATGTCTTTTTGTTTCTGCTGTTGAGTGGTTTTCCATGGTTTCCCACTTGTACTCCAGGCAAATGCCGGGATGGTTCCTTACCTAACGTCACAGCCGCCTTCTACCAATCCTATCCTCAATTTACTAATAAACAATGACACAGGTTATCACACTCACCTAAAATAAACAACAACAACAACCACGTTACCTTTAGGTGACTGATATATTTCCATAAGAACATCCGGGAGACTATCATGACATTCTCTATTAATGAGACCAAGTTCTTTGAGCATGTTACGGACAAACCTAAGAGCTGCTCGCCGAGGCCTTATACTTTCCATACATTTTCAGGCAGATTATAACTCTCCTCATTAACTCGAACTGCGGGGTCAGTGGCAACTATATCTGCTCTGTATTTACATTTGAAATGAAATTTAAACGTTTTTCATTCATTTTTTTTCTTCTTATATCATACAGTTTTACAAGTACACAAAAAGAAGATCTATTTCTACTGGGTCATTATCTATGTGCGCCCTGATGAACACGGCAAGCTAAGCCGGCTGTGACTGGCGCAGATCTCTGGCGCACATACCTGGTTCAGCAGGTGGTTGGCGCACACTTTTACCAAACATGTTCAATAATGTGTACTTACAGTAAAGATGGTGTATTGGCTTTCACGGCCGGTGAATTAAAACTCAGCAATTCTTCTAGGTTTGTGCCGTGTCTTGTGTGGGGTTTCGCCTAGGACACCAAGCTAGGCTCATCGGCGGGCTCTTGGTGTCCCTGCCCGGACCCCCACAGGAGTATCGAACTGCGCGATACCTCCCTTTATATAGAGTGCAAGTGCACTCCTTGACTGCGAGAACCAAAAGCTCAAGCAGCCATAACCTCCCTATGAAGGCTTCCAAAAAGATGGTGTATTGGCTTTCACGGCCGGTGAATTAAAACTCAGCAATTCTTCTAGGTTTGTGCACTCTATATAAAGGGAGGTATCGCGCAGTTCGATACTCCTGTGGGGGTCCGGGCAGGGACACCAAGAGCCCGCCGATGAGCCTAGCTTGGTGTCCTAGGCGAAACCCCACACAAGACACGGCACAAACCTAGAAGAATTGCTGAGTTTTAATTCACCGGCCGTGAAAGCCAATACACCATCTTTTTGGAAGCCTTCATATGGAGGTTATGGCTGCTTGAGCTTTTGGTTCTCGCAGTCAAGGAGTGCACTTGCACTCTATATAAAGGGAGGTATCGCGCAGTTCGATACTCCTGTGGGGGTCCGGGCAGGGACACCAAGAGCCCGCCGATGAGCCTAGCTTGGTGTCCTAGGCGAAACCCCACACAAGACACGGCACAAACCTAGAAGAATTGCTGAGTTTTAATTCACCGGCCGTGAAAGCCAATACACCATCTTTTTGGAAGCCTTCATAGGGAGGTTATGGCTGCTTGAGCTTTTGGTTCTCGCAGTCAAGGAGTGCACTTGCACTCTATATAAAGGGAGGTATCGCGCAGTTCGATACTCCTGTGGGGGTCCGGGCAGGGACACCAAGAGCCCGCCGATGAGCCTAGCTTGGTGTCCTAGGCGAAACCCCACACAAGACACGGCACAAACCTAGAAGAATTGCTGAGTTTGTACTTACAGTGTTCGTAGGCTATACTGAAAATGTTCTCCCTCTCTCGTAACACACACCTGACATCTTCTGATGAAAGAGTGTCTGTTAACTCTTTTATTATTTACGGAGCCTGTTTCCTTGAATCGTTTAGCGAGCCTCCTAATTGAACTGGCATTAGGCACAGGTCTTCCTGGAAACTTGATTCGAAATTTTTGTCTTGTTTCAGAACAAGATTTTCTGCTTTTCATGTACGAATTATGGATATACACATGTTCGTGTAGTGTGAATTGGTGTCTAAGCTTTGCAGATACACGTCCAAATGAATGACAAAACATGTGTGAACTAACGATATGAGTCAGCAGAGCGTGCCTACCACCGGCTGAACCTCATACACATGCCCGTGATCTGCGCCAGTCACAGCCGGCTTTTGACGTGGTATTATCTCAATAAACTTCAACATTAATCCCTCCCTCCAGACAGTGTCATAAGCTGCTGTTAGATCTATAAAAAACATAGCTGATTTAAGATCTCAGCTTCTACTAGAGTTGTCAATGTTAAGACCTGGTCGCACCACTCTGTTCGACAGGAATGATTCGATCAATGGTTTCTTGAATGCAATTTTGAATAAGTCTCTCTAGCAGCTTATAGGTCATACAGAGTAGAGAAACTGGTCTACAATGAGAAGCATCGGATCCATCATTGCCTGGTTTCAAGATGAAAAGTTTTGGTAATATTCCAGTTCACAAAATTTCATTGATAAAGTCGATCAGCACGATTTACCCAAATTGAAATGAGTGTTAGCAGCTTCGGTGGTGTAGTTGGTAGCATGCTGAGCTTCTGTGCCCAAGATCGCGGGTTCAAACCCGGCCAAAGTCGTCGGATTTTTAAGAGCGTTAAAAATCCCTCAGTATGCCTTCCTTCAGAGGGGAAGTAAAGCCGGCGGTTTCATGTCATAGATTTATGGCATGAAAAAAGCCTTCCACTAACTACACCTGTGGGAGCTAAAATTTGTAGGTTAGTTTTATAACCCTATATTAGTTCCAACGTTCGCCACCAGGTGCTGACTGTGATGGCATTTAGTAGCCACATCCACAGCTAGGTGTCGTGGTAGCATTTGGTAGCAAAAGTAGGAACTACTTGAAAAAAATTAATTATCTGCAGTCCTTCTACTTGAATCACAGATAACACACACTAATACAGCCATCACAATTAACACCGGTTATCAGACAAATTCTACACACACCCAAAGTACACGGGGCTACATGACCACGTTGTCACAGCCCCTAAACTGAGGAACCAACCAACCAAAATGGTTGTTGTTTCCTAAACCTTTAAAGAAAACTTGAAATCCAAGTTAATTAATTAATTTCATGTAATTAATCTTCAGGATAACATGAACTAGGTCCAATTTTTACATGGGTTGGTTTTTTAATTTTGGCACCTTAGTTATAACTGGATTAATAACTCACTTAGATGGTTCCAAGTTTCACAGGCCCTCGATGTAGTCCCCACCGTTGCGTACAACGTGTTCCCAGTGATGCAGAAGTCGTTGGATCCCGTTGGCACTGCCCAATCTATTGATGGTACGAAGAGAGCGTTCGGCAGCCTGCTTAACGTCTTCAATGGTACGGAAGCGCTGCCATACTGTTCCCCGAGGGCAAACTGTTAATGCAGCGTACTATTGTTCGTTTCTGCAAGACCATCTCCGAGGAGCTCTGAGAAGGAAATGGCGCCACCACATGGTTACACCACCCATCGTTCTGCATGACAATGCTAGGGCACACACAGCAGGCGTTGCGTCGGCATTGTTGGATCGCTGGGGCTGGGAGGTCCTCTATAACCCCCCTCCCATATTCTCCAGACATCAGTCCCTGCGACTATGATCTCATCCCGAAGAAGAAGATGACAAAGACGTTAAGCAGGCTGCCGAGCGCTCTCTTCGTACCATCAATAGATTGGGCAGTGCCAACGGGATCCAACGACTTCCGCATCGCTGTGAACATGTTGTACGCAACGGTGGGGACTACATTGAGGGCCTGTGAAACTTGGAACCATCTAAGTGAGTTATTAATCCAGTTATAACTAAGGTGCCAAAACTAAAAAACCAACCTATGTACGAGTGAATATGTAACATAATACGATCATTTGTGAGGAAGATGAATAAGAGTGTAAATAGTCAGGACAATTAGTTTTAAGTTACTATTACGATAAATGTTCATCAGCCTAGCTCATCTGATGAAATATCTCAGAGCTACCCTGCTAGCAGGAGGCTCTTTGCCCTTGATGGGATTTACCAATGGCTAAAAATAATAATAATAATAATAATCTGATGTGTCTACTGTATTTTCAGGTGGAGGGAATTACAATTTGGATAAATCGTGTTGATGGACTGAAAAGCGTAAATATTATTTATTATTTACATGTCTATTGAATGTTTGTTGCAGAATCTCCAGCCGGCCTGGCAGTCGATTGGGTGACGAAGAAGCTGTACTGGACAGATGCCGGCACCAACAGAATCGAAGTAGCTAATCTAGACGGCACCATGCGGGCACTCTTGGTGTGGGACGGTCTAGACAAACCACGAGATATAGTCGTGGATCCCATCGGTGAGTGTGGCTGGAACCCACCACCACTAATGCTAATGGGACTGCAATGGCAAGATGGAGTGAGTTTCTCTGTGCAGGAATCAAACCCAGTCTGCCATTGCTCCAACTAATAACAAGCCATTTCATTTTTCACAACTTGCTATTATAACAGTGTAATTGAGTGGGTGCTCACAAAAACGGGCTAACCATCATTTAGCTAAAGCTGAGAAAATAAAACATTTGCGTTTGGGTAAAAAAAAAAATCACCTGCATTCTACATCTCCGAAACTATTACTGATATCACCCTGAAATTTTGTGCGGTGATAAAGGGCACTACTAGAAGTTCACCTATGTGACTTTCAAAACACTGTTAAGTATAAAACAAACATGGCAGCCAAGCCAAGTTGAAACTTTCAAAATAGCATAACTTCTGATAATCGAAGCATCCTGCCATGATTTCATAAAGCATACTCCTTGAAAATGTCAAGAAACTCGTAACATAATGGTGAACTCGTTAGCACACCACACCATGACAACACAGCACGGTTACTAATTGTACCACAATAATGAAAGTCAAAGAATACTCAAAACAAAGGCATGCATCTCAAGCGAGATGCATGCATAGCAGGTGGCAGTAGTGTTCATGAGCTGATACTCGTAGAACAGGAACATTATTCCAAGCTAGCTTGACCATTTTCAAATTTTCTTTGTGAAATTGTGAATATACATAGCTCATTTGGTCATTTAAAATCCTGTTTCCTTTGGGAACAGGCATTTCCAAAACTAACAGAACTCGTAAGAGTCTGCTTTTTCAAACCTTTGCATCAACTTTCTGCAGCAAATCTTCAGTGATGGTTATTTAACGAAGTACATGACTTTGAAGTTAAATAAGCCTCTCTGATGTTAGCCCGTTTCAGAGAAGATAGTTCACACTTTTCTCCATAGATTGCACAACATAACTCAATTTCTGTAAAAATGGTGGTTAGCCCGATTTTGTGAGCACCCGCTCAATTGCGTCTTTGAAGAATGAAATGACAAAATCCACAGAAGAAAACATTAAAGAAAGTTTTCCACTCGGTCAACACAAAGAAAACACTGGTATATCATAGGTCTTAAATAGGCCATAGTGAATAAATGGATGAAAGGCGGAAGCACAAGAATGAAATAGATGGAAGGGGGAAAGCAGAATACAGACAGCAATGATTCGATCAATGGTTTCTTGAATGCAATTTAGAATAAGTCTCTCTAGCAGCTTATAGGTCATGCTGAGTAGAGAAACTAGTGTACTGTATAGTGAGAAGCACCGGATCCATCATTGCCTGGTTTCAAGATGGCAATTATTTTTGCTGGTTTGAAAAGCATTGGTAATATTCCAGTTCACAAAATTTCATTGATAAAGTCGATCAACACGATTTACGCAAATTGAAATGGGTGTTGTTACCTAAATCCTTAAAAGAAACTTGAGATCCACGTGAATTCATTAATTTCATGTAATTATTCTGATGTATCTATTTTCAAAATAGCTGGGTTAAATATAAACAACCTGAGATATGCAGATGATACAATCCTGATCCCTGAAACTGAAGAAGATTTAAAAAATCTCTTATTGAAAGTGAAAGAGGAAAGTTCAAAGGCTGGACTAATGTTGAATGTCAAGGAAACAAAAATTATGACAGCTAGAACTGTCAATTGATGGCGTGTAGGAGGAGAAAAATGGAGATAGTCTCTGTTTTTAACTATCTTGGCTCACAGATTTCTGCTGATGGTGACTGCAGCCATGAAATCAAAAGACGATTGCTACTTGGTAGACAGGCATTTTCAAATCTGGACATAACATGCTAATGCTGTGCAAGCAGTGCTTTGTCTTTCCTTGAGTGGTATAGTAATGAAGGTGATGAGTTCTTACGCCGCCAAATCGGCACCGTCTGGCTGGGTGGCTAACGAAACTGAACATGGAATGGAGAGACTCAATATTGCTCAACAGTCCTAAAATCATGTACAGGGTCTTTCATATAAAGTAGGAGCGGCAAGCGGCGGTTTTGTTGTCCGCTGCTGCGGTGGCCTTGGCCGAGCTTATGGCACGCCGTTGCCCCCGCTTTAAGCGTGTGTACAATCCTGTATGAAATATTACCTAATAAAGGATGCTGGAAGTGTCGTCCTTTCTGTGTTATATAGGCATTGTATCTAGTAATCACATTCTGGCTGACACGAGTGAGTTCTGCCACTGTAATGTTTTTTATTTTTTATTGAGCACTGAACCAGTAGTGTCAAAATTATTTTGAATTACGTGAATCTGTGATTAATTCTACAGAACAGGAGAACAAGCCTTGGTAACTTTCAACAAGGTATGTTACTGAAAATATAGTATTTATGATTTACACACCTTTCTCGGAGTTGTTGGGAGTCGTTTCACATTCTCAATTGCCACTGCTGCACCGGAAATAATTACTTTTAACGTAAATAAAGCATTATTGGTCGTGTTCATTTGAACAAGATCGGCCATTTAACAATCACACCGAACACTATGTCATACCCACGTGACACGTTGCCAACATGAAAAATGAAATAAAAGGCAAAACCATTGGTCTGGATAAAGATTATTGATGCGTGACTTCCCCCACTGTGTGTAACAAAAACCAGGGGTGTTATCTATTAGCGGGCCGCCCTATCAATCCTCCATTGGTCTGGACGAAAATATTGGTCTAGTCAAAACCATTGGTACCGAATGCATGGGGTTGGCATTGTGAACTCCTTCACATACATTCACAAAGATGGCTGTCAGAGCAGCAATTACAGCTATATAAGTCATGCTCCTGTTAGGGCGGGATGGCGGGTGAACGGCAGCGGACCAGTGAACATCTATTACCATATCATCTCCAGATACCATTACTACAGTTATTTTGGCCAATTTCATTACTTACAATTTTTTAAACACATGTTCTCCTGTTCTGTAGCGCCACCTATCTGTGCTAGTGAAGGTGGCACTCCATCAGGAAATTGCTGAACAAATGCATCACGTACCCGCCGAGCCAACTCATACTTAAAATAAGTTTTACATTAAAAAAAATACAATGTTGCAATGATAAACTGTCTTACCATGATAGCAGCTGAGGTTCAGACTGGTGACTGAACACCTGCACGCTTAATGTAAGGTCAAGTATGTACTATGCGCGCGCTTTCAATACTACGGCAGTGGTCCGTGGCGCGCCACAAGCTCGGCCAAGGTGACCGCAGCAGCGGATAACAAAACCGCCGCTCACTGCTCTTACTTTATATGAAAGACTCTGTACACTGTGTTTTGGGATAGGCAGAGTGCATCGGGGTAAAACAATAAATGTTGAAACTTTTTGTGAGACCTTGTGTAGATTATGCAATCCAAAACAAGCTGTGTATCATGCTCAAAAAGGGAAGTCTTTTGCTTCATGACAATGCCTGCTCTCACATGGTTCGTTTGGTTGGGAACAATTTGATCATCCTCCCTAACAGGCCCAATTCAAATTAGAGCATGCTTGTCATCATATCAATGTATGTACGAGGGGGTTCAAATGAAAAGGTACAAAACGATACTGTGGGTACAATTTATTCTTCATTAAAAAGTAATCACCACAGGTCTGTGCAGGAGTCAATCCTGTACGGTGTCCTTTAGTTCATCGTCTGATTGGAAATGTTTTATCATTTTAAATGATCTACGCTGGGGTCTGGCATTACGTTACGGTGACGGGACGAAATGTACCCAGATGCACTGAGGTGTGTGACGTCATAGTACCGCTTGGTGCATGTGTTCCCCGACAATCTCTACTTCGTTATTATAAGACAAAAATCCCCGATTCTTGGATGTCACGGGTAATCTCGAGAACCACTGGATGGATTTTGATGCGGTTTTCACCATTCTGTAAAGGATATCTTGAGGAAAGATTCTGTAGAAAATACCGTATTTACTCGAATACGACCCGCCCCCGAATAAGACCCGCATCCTGATTTTGAAGAAAAAAATTCAAAAAAAAGGATTTTTACTCAAAATTATTTACTATCTTAACTAAATAAACAGAATAGCATTTATCCAAAATAGTTTCCAACAGTTTTGAAGTCGTCCTAAAATAACACACATCAAACGATTAAAAATACAAATAAAAGTACACAAACACTTCATTCATCGTCATCAGAAGTACCAACTTCGGAACGTTTATCACCAAATGTCGTCATCACAGCCATCCATAGCATTCGAAATGCTACATTTCTTGAAGCTCTTCCATATGAGATCTCCAGAGATACGATTCCATGCCGTCAAAATTCACGAACACAGCAGCTGAACTTTCGGGCGCTGAATACGACCAGTTGGAGTCGGTGTGTGCTTATCGGCCGCCATCCGCTCCGTACACTGCTGTTTCAAGGCTGCTTTGAACGGGCGGTTCACGCAGCATAGACGTCATCCCGCCCAATCACGAATACATGACTCGTCAATATCATATTTCCTACCGGGCACGATTTCCAATAACTTCAGCTTCCCTCGCAACTTTCAATTTCTCACTCACAGTAAATGACCGCAAACGTTTCGTAGCATTCATGTTTACACTCGGAGAACGTGCGTGTGACTATGACGCCGCATGCTTACGGTGAAACGAAGTTATAGCCGGAAGAAGGCTAGCACTATTTAGCGGATACTCGCAACACCCGATATCGCGCGCGGGCAATTTAGATCTTTCAAATTTGGATGACTCAAATAAGACCCGCACCCCAATTTTTCACGTCCGAATTTGTTTAAAAATGTGCGGGTGGTATTCGAGTATATACGGTAATTTATGTATGATCAAAGGAAGCCAAGCTGTAACGATTTCAGTGAAAAAGTCGAAAACGAACTTGGCGTCCGTGCGCTTCTTAAGCTTACGCTAGGCAAACCGTTAAAAATATCAATAAACTATGTGTGTAAGAATTGGTCAGCATAAAAAGGTCTACAAAAAAGTCCGCGAGAGCATATCTCTATCTTCAATACATCGCCCACTATAAGTGTTTTTAGAATGGATGGAAGGGGCACGTCCCCACGCGCTTGACCTTGCTTTGCCCTGGGTTTGCACTTGCCGTTCGCGAATAATTTGAAACAAGGTAAAGTATTATAAAGCAAGATAACTATTATGCAGATAATTTTCTAACATGTCAAGCGTCTTTGGTTCGAGCGAAGCGAGAAGCCTCCAGCCTTTCTAGCATTTTTCAGTTTCTGTAGCATTACAAAGTCTAGTCTTTCAGACTGGCTGTCACTCTTTTCCTTTAGACGAACCATTAATAGTGATGTGTATTGTGCGACACTCCGTAGCCTATGCAAGTCCATCAAGAACAAACGGCCTGGATTGCTCACGAAGAGAGTGACCCTGCTCCATGATAACGCTCGCCCACACATCTCTAACGTCACACAAGGTGTATTGGGAGCAACTTGAGCAACCGCCCTACACCTGGACTTGTCACCCGGCAACTTTCATCTGTTTGGTCCGTTAAAAGAACATCTAAAGAGAAAACGTTTCCAATCGGACGACGAACTAAAGGACACCGTACAGCAATGGCTTCTGTCACAACCACAAGCCTTCTAGGAACAGGGAATCCTGTGGCTAGTGAAGCAATGGGACACTTGTGCACAGGCCTGTGGTGATTACCTTTGAATAACGAATAAATTGTACCCACAGAATCGTTTCGTACCTTTTCATTTGAACACCTCTCGTACATTTCTTCATGGAGAATTGAAATGTATCCTCTATTGGTATAGTGGTCATGTCTCGCATAGGTCAGACAGTTAAATTCCATACCTTCCATTTAAATGGCCTGTACATTCTGGACAATCATCATCATTGGTTTGCAGTCCTAAGACTGATCAGATGCCATAAAACATGTCCAGATCATCCTGTCATTTGCCGCTTCCTTCATTGAATTATAATTCTGTGCTTGGATGTCGTTTAGGATTTGTTTAAGGAAGGTATTTCTAGGTCTTTCTCGTGGATGTTTTTCCTCAATGAACCCTTCTGCCACAGTTCTCATTAAATTATAGTGGCGCATTGTGTGACCCCACCATGCGAGACGACGTTTACGGATTGTGCAAAGGATTGATCTCCATGGGTTCACGGTGTCGAGAATCCTGGTGTTCAATATCTTGTCTCTACACGTCACATTTATCATCTTACGATAGCACCACATCTCAAAGGCTTCAAGACGGTTCTTTTCATTTTTATTTAGTGTCCACGTTTCACAGGCATACAACGCAACTGTCCATACAAAAGCTTGTAGCGTTCTCATTCGGAGGGAAAGCTTAAGCCGACTGGTACACAGTAATCTCCTCTTCTGTATAAAAGCTAGTTTTGCCTGAGCAATGCGACACTGGACGAAGCCAGTTGAAAACCCCCAGTGACTTCTAAAGCCATAGCAGTTAAACCTAGTTCCACTTGCAGGAGATTAAATTAATTTGATAACTTGATGAACTGAAGGCTTGGAAAGGTTGTTGTATACTTTAAGTGGGTACATGTCCTGGGGCCTAATGCCCATGATAGAGCAAGCTGGGATGAACGGTTCCCAATGAGCTCCGATTATACAACAGACCATGACCGAGGGTTTCAGAAAGGTTGTTCTGTATTTTAGGTGGGTACATGTACTGGAGCGATTGGGGCCTAGTGCCGAAGATAGAGCGAGCCGGGATGGACGGTTCCAAACGAGCTCCACTCATAACACAGAAACTGGTGTGGCCTAACGGGCTCGCTATAGATCATGACCGTGGTCGGATCTACTGGGCCGATGGTGGGACTAGAGCTATCGAGTACGCATCTCTGGATGGAAGCGGCCGCACCACCCTCATAGGTGAGTACAATTAGCCTTATCTCTATCTTGTCTGCTTCTATTCTTCTTTCTCTGTCTGATTGATTGGTTTAAACACTTCCAAATTCAGTTTGTAATTGTATCACTGTCCAATGCCTGCGTACATAGAAGCGTTGCCATGGGGGAAATGGAAGTCCCGAGATTATCGGTCCAAAAGCTAGCACTTATTCTAAGTGTGTTTTATCCCATGGATTTTCCACACTCCTTGAGCAGCAGTGAAGGTAGGCAAGAATGTGCTGATATTCGGAACGGATTTTGCAGTAAGGGGCCATACACGTATTACATAATCACAAAGTGGGGGGCTTTGAAGCTCATGATGTGCTTAGGGGAGGAAAGAAACGAAATTATTGCGTTATTACCTACCATGGACTAAGAATAAACAAACCCCATGATGCTACCGCCCATGAAGGGCTTAGGCCCACCAAGCGAATGCTACCCAGCCATTTGGCCTGCAGATTGTAGGGTGACGCGTCGGGTCCCTTCGGCCACTTAACTTGGACTGCATTTCCATATTGCAACCTTTTACCCGAAGAATGCATTATTTAAATGTAAAGATAATGTTTAATGACCAAAATAGCCCAATTCCTTTTTGATGTATTAATTATAATAAACAACTAGAAATTATAGCAAAAAAATGGGATTACAAATTTCATTTGAAAAAACAGAAATGATGCCAACTTTTAAAGTTGATCTACCAGTCGTTCAACTGAACAATAATAAAGAGATTAAAATTGTTCAGAAATTCAAATTTCTTGGGGAAATAATAACATGGAACACAAATGAAAAAGAAGCAATAGAATACAGAACAACTAAATTTAAACAAGCACAAAGACTTACCTGGCCAACCTATAAAAAGAAATCTCTTTCGATAAACGCTAAGCTGAAACACTATAATTCCATAGTTAAACCAGAGGCAACTTATGCTAGTGAAACTCTATTCAAATTGAATGTAAAATCTACAACAGACAAATTACAGAAAACTGACAGAAGAATTATTAGAACAATTATTAACAAAAAACACCAAGTTGATGGACAGTGAAGATTGTTGCCTTACAACATCGTCTATCGTGAATGTGAATCAATAATAACTACAATGCGCAAAAGAAGAATTTCCTTTTTCTGTCACATATCAAGACTGCCAGAAACCAGGATATTGAAACAACTATTTGATTACTTTTAGAAAAATTAAATCAATAATAATTGGTTCAAAGAAGTTCAGGATGATTTGGAAGAATTGGGTATAACTCGGCAACAAATCAAAGACAGAGAAGAGGATTTTGAAGAACAAAAGCATAAGTCTCAAACTAAAAACAGTTGAATGGAAACAATATACTATATTGGACACACAAAGGGCTTCCAGGTTGGAGAGGATGAGAAAGTTCTGGGAGGAGAAAAAGAAGAAATTTACTCAAATATATTGATTTAAGTGCTCCAATGTGGGCGTAAAATATGTAAATAAATAATAAACTATTTATTACCTTGAGTCAATATTTAATTCATTAAAACCATACCAGTTTTAGTCACATTGTAACCATCCTCAGCGTGGTATAAGTAAGTCACTGTGCAATAACATACACTTAATAAAATTTTGCCATAACAGAGGATACTACAAATATTTTTGTTCCAAAAACTCACAAAGTAACATTTCAAAAACCAGATCTGGTACAAAATGTGTTAGGAAAAACATGAAAAAGTCTTGATAAAAGAGTGTTGAATTGAAGAGATCTAAAAAGAAGAAATTAAACTGAGAAACAAAAACACGAAAACAGAACGGAAAATGATATAAAAACGTGTAACTTATTTAGCATATCTATTTTCACACCCACGTAAGTGTTATAGTTTTTATATCTTTTTCCGTTCTATTTTCGTGTTTTGGGACCTTCTTGAAGAACAGACGGAGAAAATACATAACCATCAAGATATTGTTGTGTGATTTTAAAGCTCAATATTGTGATTTCTCAATCTTGCAACTTGGTAGATATTAAAGTAAACAGTTGTTACTAGCAGGTTACTGCTCATTTCTCTCTTTTCCATCCATTTCTAAGATTCTTTATCACTCCAGAAAGGTTTACCTGCCACTTGACGTAATGTTTATAATATTTGCTCCACAATCCTCTCAATTATTTCCTTTTGGATACTACTTTTATGTGTTTGTTTTTGTTCCTTGCCACTGCATATAGCTGTCTGTCGGTTTCCTTGTCTATACTTTCACAAGCAGACTTCACTAATTTGTGTGGCTTCCAAGCCACATGGGAATTGCGGGAAATGAGTTAGCGGATCAAGCTGCAAAAGAGGCGGTATCACTACCACCTCGACCAATGGAGGTACCCGCTAGAGATATTCGCTCTCAGTTACGCCTACAAGTTCTGGCTTTTTGGGAGAGTCAGTGGCTAGCTGACCCACTGCCCAGTAAACTGAGAGCGATCAAGGGAACTACTCGCGTGTGGCGGAGCTCTTTCCGGTCACGGAGAGAGTCCGTCATTTTGTGTAGGCTAAGGATAGGTCATACAAGATCCACCCACTCGTACCTAATGAGAAGGGAAGACCCCCCCCCCACTTTGTACCTGTGGAGCTGTTTTCACCGTGGCCCACATTTTCACCGAGTGTGTGGATCTTGCTGACTTACGAAGAAACCTTGGTTTGCAGATGACACTCAAACTTATATTAGCCGATGACGCGGTGGCTGCCGATCGCGTTATCCGCTTTATAAGTGAGAGTGGGTTAGGGCCAGCAATCTAAATTCTCCAGTGAACATTGACTCAACGACTTGTTCGTTTTTCAATGATAATGTTTTGTTTTTCCGTAATTGTTGTTTATTCTTATAATTTTTATTTTTATTTAATTATTTGTTTTTGTTTTATTAATTTTTGGTCTTTTTAAATTTAGGCCTCCACCTCAAAATTATAAATTCAATTCCAAATTTGTATTCTTTAATCTGTGTTAAGAGGAGCAGATGACCTCGTAGTTCTGCCCCTTAAAACAACAATAACTAAGTAACCAGACTTCATTAAGTCATTATAGTTCAATATTGTTACTAATCCGATGATACTTACTTGTTGAACCCACCATTTGTTAGAGAAGTGAGTTAATGTATAAATAATTCATGTAACGTTTCTTTCAGGTGATACGATATTTTCAACTCCCCGCCCAAACTCTTATGTTGGCCGATTGAAAATAAATTCTGTTACTACAAACAAACCCCGGATATCCAAACTATAAGGTGCGTTCAAAAAGTAACGAGCCGGGGGCTGGAATGCGCAAACCGGTGACTACATCGGCTAATTGTGCAGCAGCATACATCAATCGTCCAACGCTGCCAGTCGCATTGCAAACAGTGACATGGAGGCGTCAACCGAAGAGCAAAGAGGTGTTGTTCGGTTTCTGACAGCGGAAGGAGTAGGGGAAACGGACATTCATCGCCGAATGTCACAAGTGTGCGGCGAACACTGCATGTCCCTTGAGAGGTCAAGGCGTGGCACAACCGCTTCAGGGAAGGACGGGTGTCATTAGCCGATTATTCATTTATTTTTTCTCGAAGTTTTGAAGTTTATTGTTGCCCTTTTGGAAATCCATAAGCATGTTCAAACAAATTTGTCACTCAAGCATTCTGTGCAAATGGACACAATGATTCGAGAAGATCTTCATTGCACTTTGCGCATCTGTTCCTTGTTGATTTATATCCCTTCCTCATCCACACAAGAAGCAACCGCCTACTTTATTTCCACTTCACTCAACCTATCATTACTTTCATCTAAACACTGACTGATTTGAAAGTCATATACATGACCGCCTCCTGTGAGACAACGTTTCCTTTGCCCGTTCAATTCAGAAACAGCGATGCTCGCACGGGCTACTATTGTAGCCCAGACGTCTTCCCATGCATCTGGTGTCAGTTTGGTGCAATTGGTTCAGTTGGAATCACACCCGTCTGTTAAATACAGCATTACCAGGCAGCTACAGAGATTCTCAATATTCCTAGCAAAAAATATACTATGGGCTACAACAAAATCCGCACAAGTATCCGAGGGTCATAGAATGAATGAAGACAGACTGACCAAGAAGATTTTTATGACTAGTACACTGAAAGCCAATTGTTAAAAGAAACCGTGGAAGACCTTAAGAAACTAAACGTCTCTACAGAAGACATGGCAGACAGGAAAATGTACAGAGTAAAGCTCAGAAAACAGAAGTTTGAGCAAATGTCCAAAGAGAAAATAAACAGGAAAAAAGTGGACAGAAAAAGGAAACACAGTGAATATATGAGAAGTTTTTGGGAAGTAAGAAGAAAGGGACAGAAAAGCAAAACACGAACGTTGATTGTATTTTAACGCTCCCCTTAATGAAAATAATATTTTTAGCCTACTTTTCACATTTTGCAAAAATGAAAAAGTAGACTTATGAGATCGATCCGGAAAAATGTGTGTCTGTCTGTCTGTCTGTCTGACTGGCTGTGTGTGTGTTCCCCCCTATCAACTCCTAAACGGCTGCAGCAATCAAAACCAAATTTAGTATGAGTAAAGATGTGCACCGGAATAGCTCACGTCCATATTTGAAAATGATGTCAGTGCTACCAACTGCTGAAAAAAAAACCACTAGAAATTTCAGCTCCATGTTGGATATCTTGCAAGGTATGCATTGGAGCTATTCCAAAATTGGCACACATGTAGATAATACTATTTCAGTTTAATTTCCAGGAGGCCAACCATGACAGTGTTGCCAAAACAATGTTAAGCCTTCTGATAGGTCCAATGTTTAAATGCATATAACTTCTACACTATCAATTGGATTTCAACCAAATTTTGTATGTAATATCTGTACATAAACAGATATGACTGAGCGTATTCTTAAGGCCACCAGGGCTGCCAACTGTTAATAATTGCTCTCTCTATTTTTTTCATCCAAATACCTATATATCAGAAAGTATGCAAGCCAACAGCTTTAAACTATTAACAAGATGGCGATGTTAAACGCAAGTCACGAACGGTTATCTCTTGAAAATTGTTCCCAATCGAGTGATGTAAGTGTTCAATGTGATAACAATTCTTTATCCATTGAAGAGGTGTGTCTTAATTGTGAAGACAAAGCATGTAGTGGCGAAAAAATTGTGAGATGTGAAGGAAATCAACTGGGAAAAAAGTACGAGTTGCCGCGAGCGGCGAGTGAATCTGAACTCCTCAAATTAGAATTGGCCTCCAAAGAGGAAATAATCAAAATGCTTGTGGTTGATTTAAAAAACGCACAATCTCAAATAAGTGTCCTTAAAGAAAGACTACAAGCAGAAGAAGATAGGCCTACTCAGGCAGACTATTTAGAGGTTAGGTCTAAAACGAATGCACGCTTTCCAAGACGTAGGCCTACCTTGGTGAAATCTGGGAATATTCCTAACAACTTTATCTCCCAGAATCCATTTGAAATCCTCAGCCGTTCCGATTCCCAATTAGAAGAAAGACAAGATACCGGTATTGAAAACGGGACATCCAGATACGACAAACCTATCCATAACCCTACTAATAAGAAAAGGAGACGTCCCCGTGTACTTGTCATGGGTGACTCAATTCTGCGAAATGTAGGCCCAGTAGTTGATGATGCCGCAGTCTATTGCTATCCAGGAATAAGAACTGAGCAATTAACTAGAAAGGTATGTGCAAACGAGGTTCGTGAAGACCCTGAGGTGGTAATGATTCATGTAGGGACCAATTGCTTGAACAGTTCTCCAACACCAACTCACATTATGAATGACGTGGACAAGCTCGTGGACGAAGTGAAAAGTGCCTTTCCGAGTGCAAAAGTGTGTATTAGTGGTGTATTGCAAAGACGTGACATAGACCCACGATACATTAATGCAGTGAATTCAACACTGGATTGGTTGTGTGGTGAAAAAAACATTATGTTTTTAGAAGGGAACTCTTGGTTACAAGACAGGGACCTTGCTTATGATGGTCTCCACCTCAATAGAAGAGGAACAATGAAATTTGGAAAACTTTTAAACAGAGTTGCCAAGTTTTTACTCTCGGAAAACTAATTGCTGGAACGAGTGATGACATTTTATTGTTTAGAGAGAAGAAAGCGCTGACTACAAGTGGACACCTAGGTGAAGTACAGTGCAGTGAACATAAGTACAACTGTTTGGATGATTTCATGCAACAGGACTCTAATATAAGTGCATGCATAAACTCATTAGAATTAGGTGGAGAGGTTAGGTGTTTGTACATTAATAGCAGAAGTATTCGGAATAAGCTTGATGACATTGAAATTCTCGTGCAGATGATAGGTCAGATAGATGTATTGGTAGTTACAGAAACCTGGGTGAAAAGTAATGAGGCAGATTTTTATAACTTCAACAATTTCACAAGCGTGTTTGCTCATAGAGATGACAAAGTTGGTGGGGGTCTGGGTATTTATGTATCACACAAATGGAAAGTGAACGTTAAAAGAAAGTGTGAAATGAATCATAGTTTGATGTGGATTGAGGTATTCAGAGATGATGTTAAAAGTAATAGGCCAACATACAAAAGCATTGACATTATTGCAGCATATAACCCCAATAGAAGCAATGCCATACCCTTCTTAAATTCATTTGAAAGTTTTCTTAGCCAGATAAACAATAAATTATGCATCTTCCTCGGAGATACCAACATTGATATCCTAGCTGATGATCAATTAAGAAGGAAATATCTGAATTTAATAGCATGCTATGGTTTTAAACAATGCAACACTAAATATGCTACACGACTTTGTGACACTGCAGCTACCTTAATAGACCACGTGTCACTAAACAATTCAGAATTAAGTTATAAAATATCAAATGTCAGCAATGATATTAGTGATCACAGTATATTAATTCTTGATATTTCCAAGACCAATTATAGCACGTACACTCTGTCACATAAGCCGACAAAATCAACAACACACGAGGACTCTTGGGATAGGCAACACACTCCTGAAACTAATATATCTATAAATGCAGATTCCCATAATGATGCAGATAGTACTGTTAACTCTCTATATAACTCTTTCATCAAACAATTGAATCTAAGGAACAGGCATAGCCAAAGAAAAATAACAAACAATTCTAACAATAACAGACAGACTACTAACTTACCATGGGTCACAGCTGAACTCCTTACACTTATAAAACAACGAGACACTCTGCATGCAAAGCTCAAAAATCCCCTTCACAGAAATAATAATGATATGAACCAAGAATACTGTAGATGCCGGAATAATGTAACAAACTTAAAAAGAAGACTAAAGTCAAATTACTACTCAGATAAATTCAGAACATATGGAAACAATTCTAATAAAACTTGGGAGACTATCAAAGAAATCATACACAACAAAAAACCAACAGTTGAGACATGCACTTCACTTGAAATAGACAACAAAATTATCACAGACAATCAAGAACTATGTGAATCATTTAACTTGTTCTTCACAAACATTGCTGGAAGTCTAGCAAAAGCTATTCCTGAACAGAAGGAAATCCTCAGTAAGGACCACAATCAGTCAAATTCTCTCTACTTATATCCGACAGATGAAGCAGAGGTCAAGTCCATCATCACAAATTTAAAGAATAAAAAGAGCTGTGGATTAGATAGGATCAAGACAAATTTCATTAAAAACAATATACAATCATTTATTAAAATCTTGGTTGAAATGATTAATGAGTCCTTAGTTACTGGCATGATACCAGATGACTTAAAAGTGGCCAAAGTAGTTCCTATATTTAAGGGTTGTGACAAAAGAAATCCAAATAATTATAGACCTGTTTCTATTTTATCGGTAGTTTCAAAAATTCTGGAAGAAGTGGTAAAAACAAGATTGCTTTCATTTCTGAACAAGAATACATTCTTTCATAATATGCAATATGGATTCAGGGAAAATTCTAGTACTGAGGCAGCAACTATTGACCTAATAACAATGCTACAAGAAACTATTGACAAAAATAATATGGCAGTTGGGTTATTTATTGATCTCACAAAAGCCTTTGATACAGTAGATCATAAAATACTGTTATCAAAATTAGAAAATGCTGGTGTCCGAGGTATAGCACTAAAATGGTTCCAAAGCTACCTTATTGGAAGAAAGCAGCATGTAGCTTTGAATAAATGCATAAGTTCAGGAAAATATATAACTCATGGAGTTCCACAAGGATCTATACTTGGACCTACATTATTCTTAATTTATATAAATGATATTGTGGAATGTAATTTGAGAGGGCATATCAAATTGTATGCAGATGATACAAATATCTTCTACACTGGGAAAGACATAATTGAAATCATACAAAATGTGCAACAAGATATAAATACTCTCTCACAATGGTTCCAGGCCAATAAATTAACAATGAACCTACAGAAGACCAATTACATGGTAATTTCAAAGCAAAGCATGAAAGAAATCACACATGACAAAATATATATAAATAATATTGAAATAAAAGAGGTTAATCAGGCAAAGTATTTAGGTCTAATCATCGACAAACACCTGACCTGGATTGAACACGTTGAACGAATTGCTAAGAAACTCTCACCTATAGTAGGGATCCTAAGGAAACTTCAGTATCTTATTCCCCTAAACCTTGTAAAACAAATCTACTATTCACTTGTACATAGCAAGCTCCAATATTTAAATGTTATTTGGGCTCACTGCAGGAAATCCACACTGAATGATTTAATGACTATTCAGAATAGGGCTATTAGAAACATATTTAACCTTCCTTACTGCACTCCAGTAAAAGATCTGTACATCAGAAGTAAAATTCTACCCCTCAGCATAAGTGCAGATCTCCGAGCAGCTATGCTAATATACAAAATTAAACACAACACAATACTCTATAGCTCTCCCTACATCTTGAACTCGGACAATCATTCTTATGGAACTAGGCATGCGAAGGACGTAGCCTTATATATCATTCACTCTTCTAAATACGGTAGAAATAGTTTCAAGTTCTCTGCATCACAGTTATATAATAAACTTCCCGATGAAGTAAAAAGTGCACCAACTTTGTCAGTATTTAAGAGGAAAACTACGAAAGTATTGTGGGAAAAATTCGATGCATCGTAATACATCAAATAAGCTCAAAAATCCTGTGCTTATCATTTTAAGAGACCTTGGTCTAAACAATCTTAGATATAGTATCAACTTTACTAATAGGCCTATGCCCTTATTCATCAATTTGTGTTACCTTCAGAATTTTCTTCCTGGTGTGTAAACACACATATTACTGTACAATTCCTCTGTACGAGCCTATGGCTCTTTGGAATTAATTGAATAAATATCATTCATTCATCATTCATTCATCAACTATGCACACGTATATTCTGACATTTTAGATTAATTTGGAGTAACTTATATACGTCAGTTCTACCAACATGATTATAAACCTGCTGATAGTACCAATTTTTAAATACATGTAACTTCTATACTATCAGTTGGATTTCAACCAAATTTCGTATGTGCTATGTGTACCATAACAGATATTACTATTAGTATTGTTAAGAGCAATCAGGGCTGCCAACTGTTAATAAATGCTGTCTATATTTTTTTTTACCCTAATGTCTATATATCAGAAAGTATGCAAGCCAACAGCTCTATACTTTGCACATGTATAGCACCTGACATTCTAGATTAATTTGGAGTAATTAATACAAGGCAGTGCTGCCAACATGGTTCTATGCCTGCTGATATGTCCAATTTTAAAATACATGTAACTTCTATACTAACAAATGTATTTCATCCAAAATTGGCACAACAAGATATCATAATATTTCAGATTATTTCTGACCAGCACACGCATGACATTGTTGGCAACATGCTTTTACGCGTGCTGATAGATCCAATGTCTAACTGCATGTAACGTCCATTGGACTTCAACCAAATTTTGTATTCTGTACCTTAAGAGATGGAACTAAGAATATATTCAGTCACCAGGGCTGCCAACTGTAGTGCTCTATTAGGCTACATTATACCAGGTATATTTTGAACTAATTAGATATTTCGATATTACCAACTTAATTTCGTCATTATTCTAGATAGGTTCATATTCTGTAGAATAATCATTGGCATGAAAAGTAGGCTGTATAGTTCTTCACGGAACTTCTTGTTAATTAAAGAATTTGGCCAATAATAGACTGTTAGAATCTATATGCATTTGGTTAACTGTTTGGGAACTATGCTGCATTACCAACTGAAGTGCTGATAATGCTTCTAGTTTATTTTATTCCTGTAGTATTCTTTTATTTCCACGCTATCTCAGTCATCATCTTGTATAGTTTCCAGCCCCAGAAAGGGTCTGTTTGGAACATAACCCTCACCACTTAGTCCTTTCTTCTCACCACTTCTCCGCTGTCACTCTGGTCCAGTCCTCGCCTCTCTTCTTGACACATTCCTCCACGCCTTTCAGCCATCCATCTCTTGGTCTTCACCTTGGTCGTTTCTTCTGCATCTGCATCTCATGTATCCTCTTGGGAATCTTCTTCTCTTCCATTCTCTTTAAGTGTCCATACCACCTCAGTCTTGATGTCTCAATCCTACCTTGCAAGGGCTCCTCTTTCACCATTTCCCTGACCTTTTCATTCCTCACCCTGTCTCTTCTTGTTACTCCGATCCTACTTCGCAGGAACTTCATTTCACCTGCCTGTATTCTGCTTATGTCTCTTTTCTTCATTGTCCACGTTTCTGAAGCATAGGTCAGTATCGGGATATAGTAGCTTCTGTATAACACTTCCTTGCTTTTTTGTGGGACATCTTTATTCCACACTAAGCTCCTAATGCTTCTCAGAAATGCTTCTGCCTGTCTGCCACGTTCCGTAATCTCTTTGTCATTTCTCCCATTTTCCTCCACTATACTTCCCAAGTACTTGAGACTTTCCACCTTCTTCAGCTGTCCACCTCCAAGTGTTATCCCACTCACTGGTCTGTCCCTTTTCCTCGTCGTTAACAGGATGTTACTGATGTTGAACTTCCATCCTTACTCTCCCACTGTTTCTTCCCAAGCCTTCAGTTGCTCCTGAATATCCTCCTCCTTGTTTCCCCAGACCATGAGATCATCTGCAAACACCATTGCTTTCATCTTATCTTCTCCTATCTTTCCTGCTACCCGTGTCATTACCTCATCCATAACCACAATAAAGAGAAGGGGTGACAGTGCACTACCCTGTTTCAGGCCACTCATTTGTCTGAACCAGTCTGTTCTTACCCTCCAACTTTTTCAGTATAAGACTCAAATTGCCCTGATAGTTTTCAATCGGCCAACACGAAGATAAGCCTCCAAACTAGAAATAGGCTCTGTAGAAATACTGACCAGATCTTGTGTTATGTTCCTTCTTTAAGACTGTGCTATGTATGTGCCTCTTACAAAGAATCACCACACTATGTTTTGTATTGTTCCTGAATTAGGAGAAATGCCGCAGGACTCCTCTGTAACCCAAGGTAAATAAACAAGCTAAGATTTCTAAGAACCTGTTAAGGTAAAAACAAATAATGGAATAAGCTTGCATCAGTAATAAATTTTTCGTGTTCCTTCAAGGAAACGATCTGCAACATCCATTTGGCTTGGATGTGTTTGAGGACAAGATTTACTGGACGGACTGGAACACGACGAGCATCCACATGGCAGACAAGCTCACCGGGGACAACAGAACCGTCATCAGGTACGCCAGTTTATTGATGTCCTTCCTCAAATCCTAATACCTAAAGATACGAGAAAATAACTTTTTGAAATTGACTTTGTAGCATTTCAATTTTGAAAAATAGCATTTTGGAGCATTTTGAATTTTAAGAATTAGAGTTTTTTTTGCATTTAAAAGTTAGTCACCATGTAAGAGAAGAGAAAAATTCAAAATTAATAAACATGGAAACAAATTCAAGCATATGCAGGATTGGATATACAGGGTCTTTATATTTGCTTGGCTAGGACTTTCTCGCTTACGCGCTCCACTAGTGACGCCTCAGTCGCCAGCGACCGCGCGCGCGTATGTACGGCAGAATACGGTGCTTAAAATCAGTATCATGCATTTTTACTCACCATGCTTACAGTAGATGCTGAAAATGTTTCCCATCCGCTGCCAAACATAATCGGCATCTCCTTATGAAGTTTCCTGTTATTCTGGTTAATTTAGATTCACTAAGGAAATTTTGGAGCATTTTGAATTTTAAGAATTAGAGTTTTTTTGCATTTAAAAGTTAGTCACCATGTTTACTGAACCTGTACGTTTGAATTTCTTAGCCAGTTGTTTTATTGTGATTGTATGTTGTGCTGTAATGCCTTATGCGAAATATTCATTACTTGAACGTCTATATCTGCACAATACGTACATAAAGTGCAGGAAATCGTACACTACAAGACAAAAGTTTCAAGTGAAATTTCCAGGTAGACCCATTCCTATAAATCGGACAATAGAACAACTGGCTATTTTGAGATTCAAATGTACAGGTTCGGTAAACAATAAAAATAGACGTTAAGGTCGTTATTTCCTTACTGAAGCTAAATTAACCGGAGTAACCAGAAACTTCATAAGAAGATGCCGATTATGTTCAGCAGTGGATGGGGAACATTTTCAGCATCTACTGTAAGCATAGTGAGTAAGTTAAAAATACATGATACTGATTTTAAGCACCGTATTCTGCCGTACATACGCGGCAACTGAGCCATCACTGGAGGAGCGCGTGAGCGAGAATGTCCTAACCACTACTTTTTCTCCTTTACGTAAATGACTTGCCATCTCAGATACCTGCATTTAAAACTGTACTATTTGCAGATGATACAAGTGTTTTGATGAGGGGTGAAAATGACACTGAACTTCAAAAATCAGTAGAGGAAGTAACAGGTCAGCTGTCCTTATGGTTCAACAATAATGGATTCCTTATCAACACTAGTAAAACAGTGGCTCTTAACTTTCACACAGCTCCGAATAAAAGTATTAATTCTCCCTCCATAATCTTAAATGACCTTAAAATTGGTAACGCCTCTTCTACTAAATTCTTAGGCCTTTGGTTGCAGGATGACCTAAAATGGAACTCTCATACCACTAAACTTGCCAAGAAACTAAGCTCAAGTTGTTATGCATTAAGAGTATTAAGACAATCGACTAGCTGGAGAACTGTACTTAGTACTTATTTTGCTTATTGCTATTTGCTTATGAAATATGGAATCATATTTTGGGGAAATTCACCTGCTGCTCACCAAATCTTTATTATCCAGAAAAGAATAATTAGAACAATGAAAGGAACTACTAGATTGCATACATGTAAGCCTCTGTTTAAACAACTGAAAATTTTACCTTTGCCATGTATTTACATCTTTGAACTTCTATTATTTGTCAAACAAAGCTTAGGAAATGAGGATATCTTTGAGATGAATTCAAATATACATAACTACCAGACCAGACAAAAGAACAATCTTCATGTACATGCTGCAAATACAACGCTATGTAAAAATGGTGTATTACATGCAGCTATAACGCTGTATAATCATTTGCCAAATAATATTAAAAGTACAGTAAATTACATAAAGTTCAAAATAAAAACTAAAGAGTTCTTGCTGGAGCACTGCTTCTACTCAGTTAAAGAGTTTTTAGAATATCAATAGTTATGTATTCATAGGACTAAATGATGTAAGGTTATCCTTGTGTAGGCCTATATTATTATTGTGATTGTAAATTAGTATTAGTATAATTTGTGAATTGACGTGTCCTATATCATTGTACAATGTACATTATATGATTGAATGGATGAATAAAAAATACAAATACAAACCAAGCAAATATAAAGACCCTGTACAATATGGGTGTTTATGATAAATGGCATAAGCATTCAAAATATTAATGTGAATCGTACATATACTTACCTTCAGGTAAACACCAAACAGCTGTTAATTAACTAATGAAATGTATGTTTACCCCCTCATTATTGACTTCAACAACTACCGTAATCGACTGTTTCTGACGATCAATATTCGTAAATATCGATTATTGTGTCGATTTCTCTTCGCTGAGAAATTTGCAAATTCCGAAGTGCAGAGCAAATATGTTGTAAGAAGAAAACCCATTCAATATTTTTCGGTACATTGGGCACTTTTCGCATTTATGGGGTAAATTCGCAAGAACCCATAGTTATCGTACGTTGTCGCATATTCAGTGTCGCAAATTATGAGTATACATAGTCATAATAGTTAACAAACAGTTGAAAAAAAACGAGATAAAACTAAAATTTGCATTCATTGTAGTTGTGATTTTCCCGTATCTCTACTCATCTGCAGAAACTCCGTTCCATTATGCACATCAAATGCGATGACTATATAACGAATGCTGCGGTTCTCAAGAGAACAGAGATGAAGAGCATAGAGGCCATCATCATTAGTCACCGACTTGGATGGATCGGTCAAGTCCAAAGCATGAATGACGACAGACTCCCACGGAAAATCCTGTACAGCAAGCTCAGCACGGGCAAGAGACCTCTAGGAGCACCTCGAAAGTGTTACAAAGGTCAGCTTAAACAAACCTTGAGGAGTGTAGCCATTGATCCTGATAATTGGCATACTCGTGCGGAAGATCGCGTACGTTGGCGTGCAGCCACCTCAGCTGTGGTTTCACATTTTGAAGAAGAACGCCGGAGGCAGGAAATGGAAACTCGTCACAGGAGAAAGCTGCGCCAGATATTGCCACGTCCTCCACCTTCCATCATCTGCATTGTGTGCGGCCATATGTTCTATGCCAGAATTGGTCAGTTGAGTCACCAGCAACATCACCATCGAGTGAATGCAAATTAGTAATGCTGGGAGAAAACATACACTCGGTTACGAGTATTGGACGACGACGACTAATACCACAGTAAACTTTCTTTTTACGAGGGCAGATCGGAAAGTAATGCACAATCATTCTTTTCCCCAAAAGTTTAAAAGGTAACAAAACCAAACAAATCACAAACCAACGTACATCTTTGACCTACTTTTCTATATAGTCACCAACTTTCTCAACACATTTCTGCCATCATGTTACCAGCTTAATAATGCCCTGTTCGTAGAAGTCCGTTTGGTTGTAGTATAGCCATCTGCGAACTGCTGATTTCACTTCGCTTCTGTCGTAAAGTGTTGAACGGCCAGGAGTTTCTTCACAGGATCAAACAGATGAAAGTCCGACGGTGCCAGGTCCGGACCGTTTGGTGGATGCTGAAGCACCTCCCACCCAAATTGGGTGATTTTGTCACAAATAGGAGCAGCAACATGGAGGCGGGCATTGTCATGAAGAAGTTTGACACCGTCAGCATTAATGTTGTGGTGTTTGGCACCAAGGCTGCAGCATTCACAGTGGTCCTGTCTTCAGCAAAGTCCACCTATAACTTACCACACATATCCCAGAACACTTGTCACAAGCACTTTCCTAGCAGATTGAGTCACTTCGAATTTTTTTTCGTACAGGGGAACCAGCATGTTTCCACTTCATAGAGGCCTGCTTGGTTTCGGGCGTGTAGTGGTACGTCCACGACTCATCATCAGTGACTCTTTCTTTCTGCGGTGTAATGCGTCAAGTGATCCAAGCTTGTCATTGTTCGCTGGCCCTTGTGGTTGTCCGTCAGGTTCCTAGGCACCCAGCAAGCACTAACTTTACGGAATTTCAATGTGTGATGAATAGAGACGGGAATTTGCCTATTTGCCTATTTTATTCCTGTGTTTAGAAACGTAGGCTTTCGAGATATAAATCCGTTTTAGGTTCTTTTAGGCTAGATTTCGTTGGTTTTATTGTGCCTATAAATGCCTATTTCAAGGGTTTGTGCCTATTTGATGCTTTTTTACTGTATTTTAAAGTGCATTATATTGCAGTTGGTGTGCTCGACAAAATTATATTCTCATTTCTCAATATGTGTTTACCCCACGAACAAGAATGGGAATTCTCGAAAGTCACCAGAAATAGCGCCTAGGATCTCGATATTAAGCCTCCAAACTTACCAACCCTTCGTTTTGTATTTCGCTTTTCTTTATATTGAAAATTTACCCGTTAGTATGTGTGTGAATTAATATCATAAACTTTATGCTGATTGAATAACAAAAGAACTAACTTAGTGCCATGTTTTCGCGTTTTTTCAATCTCGATATTAAGCCTCCAAAGTTAAAAACCCTTCGTTTCAGGTACCGACCCCTTCAAAAGCCGCGTTAGGTTGGCGCTGCAACCTAACAGTGAATTAATATACAGTATATCCTGTACGCGTCTGAGTGTTGAATGGGCAGGCAGTTAAAAGCAGCCAGGAGGGATGCGATCCAGCTGGCAGTTAAAATGCTGCGGCGATCACAGTGGGTTGGTGCTGTAACCTATCTTGTGTTGAATGGGCAGGCAGTTTAAAGCAGCTTGGATGGATGCGATCTAACTGGCAGTGGGTGTAGCATGGCCTCTTACCGAGATAGATGGAAACTTTGTTGTCCCGTCTTGAGCTACTGTTGCCATGCAGCCAGGAGAGATGCGATCCAGTTGGCAGTGAAAATGCCACGGCGATCACAGAGCGCTGGTGCTGTAACCTATCATGTGTTGAATGGACAGGCAGTTTAAAGCAGCCAGGAGGGATGCGATCCAGCAGGGAGTGAAAATGCAGCCGCGATCAGTGCGTTGGTGCTGTAACCTATCTTGTGTTGAATGGACAGGCAGTTTAAAGCAGCCAGGAGGGATGCGGTCCAGCTGGGAGTGAAAATGCAGCGGTGATCAGTGCGTTGGTGCTGTAACCTATCTTGTGTTGAATGGACATACAGTTTAAAGCAGCTTGGAGGCATGCGATCTAGCTGGCAGTGGGTGTAGCATGGCCTCTTACCAAGATATATGGAAACTTTGTGGTCCCGTCTCGAGTTACTGTTGCTATGGAGATGGCCGGCCTTGCTATTACTTCCATCAGTTTATTTTCTGCTTTTATTAGCCTTTGCTTGAGTGCAAAAAGGCCGAAATCAGAAGTATGAGAAAGACTATCGAAAATTCATGTAGTCAGCCGTTCCTTCTGGGTCCAAAACTATGTGTATGCAAAATTTGGTTGAGATTGGTGGAATGGTGTAGATTTGTATACGGAACAAATCCACCCACCCACTCACCCACATACATACGTACATACATACATACATACATACTTCCACTTTTATATATAAGTATGTTATTAAATTATAAGTAGCTTATTGTTAATTCTTTTTATAGTAATTAAATATACTATTAAATTACAAGAATTTTTTCATGCCTATTTTGTTGCCTATTTTACACGTTAATGCCTATTTACATGCCTATTTTCGCTATTTTAAGAGCCTATATGCCTGCCTATTTTAACTGTTTTTAGTGCCTATAATTCTCGTCTCTAGTGATGAACAATGTCGTTCACCACACCATAGGAAATGTTAACGACTGTGAAATGGTTGGCAGGTGTACATACCGTTCTATCACAATTGCTGCCTCAATGGCTCGAACATTGTAGGTTAACGATTGGATTACGAGTGGGAGGTAGGAATGGGAGGTGGTTAACCTTCGGCAATCTTTTTAAAAAATTTCAAATTTATTTAAAAGTTACAAATCCTATGGCGGTACTTTTTGAGGATTCAACCGACCACTGTGCTGACTAACAGAGAGATCTTTGCATTCACTAACCGGTATTTGCCCCTCCACTAGGATTGGCAGCTATATAACTATTTAGTCGAATGATGTTTCTGACGTGCGTGATGCAATGGTCAAGCTGCTTGCCTCTCACCGTTATGTAGATAGGTTGGTAGGTTAGAAGCCGAAGTCTATGGTGGTAAAGATGCTTTCAAGCTCGTTAGGACCGGTACAGCCTCTCTACTGGTATGGTACATCTCACAGCCCCAGTGTACCATTGGCCTCTTCAGTTGGTATGGTATACTTTGGCTCCGTTCCTGCCGTGGAGAGATTAAAACTTAACATTGTTCTTCTGGAAGCTAAATGTTAGCTTGAGAATTTGTCACTAGATCTCTCCACTCTCACTGTAACTGCAATTTTTTAAATTGTTGTCTTTCTGATTTGTAAATTTTCTTTCAATGTTAAATTGAATATTGAGGAAGACTTTTTCTCCTGAGTATTTACATTGACTCTGTTTAAGTTCAGTCAGTTGATATTTTCAATCATTAACTTTAATCAGTAGGTTTTGTTTAATTGAAACTAACTAATTTCCGCTTAATGAAAAGCCTGCCATCTTGGACGAACCGCAGTAGCCATGACACCCTTTTGGGTCACTGGAGTTACAAATCCTGGGGTCCTCAATTTTGGTGTTGGCCGGGGATTTAAGACCAGATGCCCTTCCTGATGTCACTTGATATTTCAGGTGAAAATTCCACCCTACTGTCATGTGGATTCAAACCGCGGCTGACCGGGTTAAGGACACCATCATGCTCGCCAATTTTATGTAGTGGTAATTAGATAATATTGCTGGTTAATATTCCCAAGTGTGGTGTTTGCTGTTTCTTGTACTGTAGGTTGGTATCACTGGCCTTATGGATGTGTGGGTGTTCCACCAGGGTCGGATCCCGGTACCGACTTCTGATCTTGTATTACCAACACATGGCCAGTCCCGTGGTATTGGGGTAGCGCGCCTGCCTCTCACCCGGAGGCCCCGGGTTCGATTCCCGGCTACGTCAGGGATTTTAGAAACTGACGTGAGGGCTGGAACGGGGTGCACTAAGCCTCATGAGGACAATTGAGTAGCTGTCTGATAGTGAGGCAGCGCCCCGATCGCGAAAACCAAGATTAACGGCTGAGGGGACCCGATGCGCTGATCACGCGTCACCCCAATATCTGCAGGCCAAATGGTTGGGCAGCGTTCGCTTGGTAGGCCTAGACCCTCACGGGCTGCAGTGCCAGGGGTTATTATTATTATTACCAACACATGTGATTGTGCTGTAGGTCTGGCATCACTGGCCTCATGGATGTGAGGGTGTTTCACCGAGGTCAGATCCTGGTACCGATTTGTGTTCTTGTATTACCAACACATAGCTTGCCATGGGTGAGTGGTTATCGTGTCGGATTACTAACCCCAAGCTTGCAGGTTCGCTCCTGGCCGTGGTAAGTGATTTTTGAAAGGCGGAAAAAATGATGACCTGCATGTCATACGATGTTGGCATGTTAAAGAACCCATTTGAATTCAGTAGGCCGTGTTCGTAATGGCAAAATTAATATCGGAATTTTCCGCCAACACAAAGTTCCTCATTTCTCTACCAGAAAGCGCTATAAAAGTCAAGGAGCTTAGATATCTAACCTCCTCGACTTTCATAGTGGTTCGATGTGCAAGCTACCCTCTGGGCGTCAAATAACAAAACTTGCACCAGGCATCCGAGGCCATACGATATTTTAAAAATAATTATTTATTATTACCAACACATGTGATTGTGCTGTAGGTCTGGTATCACTGGCCTCATGGATGTGAGGGTGTTCGACCGGGGTCGGATCCCGGTACTGACTTGTGTTCTTGTATTACCAACACATGTGATTGTGCTGTAGGTCTGGTATCACGGGCCTCATGGATGTGAGGGTGTTCCACCGGGGTCGGAGCCCGGTACCGACTTGTGTTCTTGTATTACCAACACATGTGATTGTGCTGTAGGTCTGGTATCACTGGCCTCATGGATGTGAGGGTGTTCCACCGGGGTCGGATCCCGGTACCGACGCAGTGCCGCGCTCAGAATGGAGGCTGCTCCCACTTGTGTCTGTTGTCACCAACGACCCCCGGGTACTCCTGTGCTTGTCCCATTGGAATTCAGCTTCAGGTAAGTGTTGTTTTCATCATTCCATGTTCAGAAAACGTTATTGCTCTTGTGATAACAGGATTGCCATATCGATGGTTTTGCTAAATCATAAAAAAAATGGGTAACTTATTTATAAATTTGTGAAATTCATTATAAAGGAGAAAAGAGAGTAAGTTACAAAAGCCACACACAACAAATAAGTGGGTGATTGCTGGCAATTCACAGAGTAGCAGAACATAATTCAAATATAGATTTAGGTATTAGGAAGTCATTTTTGAAAGCCTTTGTCTGGAGCGTGGTGCTCTATGGAAGTGAAACTTGGACTATTGGTGCAGCAGAAAAGAGGAGAATTTAAGCGTTTGAAATGTGGTGTTACAGGAGAATGATGAAGATCCGATGGGTAGATAGGGTTACCCATGGAGAAATATTAAGACGAGTGGGAGAGGAGAGATGTTTCTGGCGACTGCTAATGAAGAGAAGAGATAGGTTGGTAGGGCACATACTAAGACACCCAGGAATAGCAGGCTTAGTTATGGAAGGAAGGGTCGAGGACAAGAACTGTAGGGGTAGACCAAGGTTAGAATATGTTAAACAGATTGCCTCGGATATAGGGTGTGGTAGCTATGTAGAGATGAAACGATTAGCTCAGGACAGGGAGGTATGGAGTGCTGCATCAAACCAGTCAAAAGACTGAAGACTCAAACAACAACAACAACAACATACTTTTCGTCTCAGGCATACAAATTTTTACAGGGACCTAAAACGTGTTCCGACAAACGTTTTGTGAATTTATTCTGTATTTTTTTCATATTTGAAGCGATGTGGACAGATCACTGTGAACATTACACCAACAATTTTGGTTATGAAGAAACGCAGATACCTGTAATATATTTGTAATTGCTATAGAACACAAGAATGTGTTTCCATTAAGAAATATCACCAGTTTTGTAGCCCGAAATAGAAACGCAGAAAGAAGTCAACTGATAGACATTCTTTGGCCTTAGCTGGGTGGGAGATCCTTCAAGCTACACAGATCTTTTATGTTTCACGTTGTAGACCTACAATTGCAGCACTGTATTGGATCATGAACAGCTTCCTCCTAGGTCAAAGAATGTCTGTCTGTTGACTTTCTTGTGCGGTTCTATTTGGGCTCTAAACTGGTGATATTTCTTAATGGAAACACATTCTTGTGTTCTATTGCAATTATAGTTTGCCATGCTGGGTGAGTGGTTATCGTGTCGGTCTACCAACCCCAAGATTATGGGTTCGCTCCTTGCCATGGAGGCGACAAAAATCACGACACGCATGTCATACATTGTTGGCATGTCAAAGAACCCATTTGAATTCAGTAGGCCGTGTTCATAATGGCAAAATTAATCTCGGGATTTTCCGCCAACACAAAACGTTCCTCCTATCTCTACTAGTAAGCGCTATAGTGTCAAGGAGCTTAGATATCTAACCTCCTTGACTTTCATAGTGGGTAGATTATAGGTTAGGGAATAACCCACCCACCAAGGGAAGATGATGAAGAGAAGGAAGTAGATTTTGGAATTGGAAAAGAAGGATAGAAGAATAGGAGGAGAGTCCCACAAAAGTAATAAGTTTAGTGTAAAACACACTTAAAGGTAGTTGCCAATGGAAATTAACTCTCGGATACCTAAAGTCGGTACGAGCTTGGTCGAGGCTGTCGGGAACCTCAGCTAAGGCTTGGGCAATTTGCCAGAGAGAAGCTTTAGTGTGTTTCCTCCCAAGCACGAATGAAAGTACTATAGGGAAGGGTGATGGTCTGGCCAGACAGATAGTAAAAGCTTTATTGTATGTGAACGAGGGCATAAACCTAGGAAGAGCTAGGAAAGCCAGGATCCTGCCTAACTGTATTATCAAAGAAATGATGAATCCAAAAACAAATATTTAATTTATTTAACAATGCAGGAAGTTTGAGGAAATTAACAATTATGCAATATAAATTTAATAAACATGGTTCATTTGAACTTTGTAACAAATAGGGTCGCAGACCTCTTAACATTAAACGGTTGCTCCAGGCAATTGACAATTTAAAAGGTTTCAAACCTTACATGTTTCTAAAATCTTTATAAGAGTTAAACCAATAAACAATGAAATAATTAAAGCTTGAACGTGAATTGGAGTACAAAAGTGTACCTTAAGAAATTCTTGAGAGAATGTTCTAGAGAAAATGACAATTTTGAAAAGGACAATAATAACAACGTGAAAATAAGATAGAAGTTCCTACAACTTCTTATATTTATACAGAGTTAATATATGGGAATTATACAAAGAGGGCAGGTCACTTACTGTGAAACCTGGAGAAAGTGAAAAGGAAGTTTCTAGACTTCTTATACTTTGAATAAGACTCGCAAGTTAAATGAGGCAGTTTTCATTTAGCGAGACCAAAAAATAACTCACTCAAGAGTTGAGAGAATTGTTTTCCCTGCTTTTGAAGGGAGGAACAATATAAGTTTGAAACGTGTGCTGGACACGTATCACAAAGATTATACAGAGATACTTAATGATAAACCAACAAAAATGGAAGGGCACTTCTTAGAATGACACCTTATTGGAATAGACCTAGATTGAAAATTTATTGCAGATTGTTAGTGAGAGGTTTAGGAAAGAGAAATGGGAATTAAGGAAAATGTTCATGGCCTTATTTGAATATAAGCGGACGATCGCGACGCGGTAGAAAAGTTGAGCAAGCACTGGTTATCACTATAGTCTGTAAAGATGGATGCAAAGTTCACTAGAGAAACACTGAAGTTTACGAGAAAAAAAGTTATTGCAATTATGGAGATAACTGATTGCACTAGGTAGGTGAAAGTCTATTTCTCGAAAAAGTTATGATTTACAATTAAATGCGCCATAGAATGTTCTAGAGGTTCCAACGGTGGAGGAAGTTAGCTATTGCAAACATTTATAAGGAAGATTCCTCATTTTAACTAGTATTTTCACAAGTACGTGAAAAATACTTGACGGCAAGACTCGCAGATAGAGAACAAGATCTCGAAGGTTCCAGAACAACCTTAGCAGAAAATGGGGTTGAGAAAATCCAACGGCGGAAATAACTTTGTAATTATAGACAGAGGGTATTAGATAATATCCCACGTAGCGAGAGGGTTTCTCGTTTAAAGCTTAAGAAAAGCTCTTTTTAGTAAGGTTGGCTTATACAAGAAAAAGCTCAACATTGCAAATCCCACGAAGAGTGATTATTGCCCCAAAGTAAATAGTTTCACACTGCCTATAAATTATAATTAAAATCACTTGGAAGTTAAAACCATGAAGATGAGGTTAAAACTTTTAAAAAGGTACTTATCTTGAGTTCATGTTGAAGTCGAAGATTTCGATGATGATTACTTAGCCATCATGGCGTAGAAGAGGGTGAGCCTCTTGGTTTGAGGAGGCTAAGCTCGAGCGGAGCTTTGACTGAACGAGTCAACTGCAGACGGAGAAGTGAGAGCAGCTCAGCAGAGCACGGAGAGACCACGGAAGGGGGAGAGAGTGGGGGTAGGAAACAAAAAGGTATACATATCGGCATAACCAACTTTAAAGAAAAAAAATAATCTTCTTTTGCTGAGCTGGTCTTCAAAGAGTTGACAACAGTATCTGGTAGCCAAATGGATATGGAATTCCTCTTGCGCGAGGAAGAGTTGAAGAGCTTCAGAGATTTGTTGTTATATGACGCTAGGTGGGTCACAGAATATATATCTGAAACATACTCACACAAAATATAAGAAATTTGCACATAGAGGAGAAAACAAATGATCACTGTTGGTGTTTGACAAAAAGGAAGGAAAGAACGTGCAAAAGCATTCAAAATTGTGATCTCAGGTACCGTGCATTCCAAGAATGCACCATACTGGGAGGGCCAGACACCAACAGCGAGCAAGAAAAACAAGTACAGTAATGAACAATTGTCGAAAAGTAGTCTTGTGATCTGACCATTATTGGTCAAGACTCTGAATACCCTGACTCTCCTATCTCTTCCAGGGTAACACTTAGTCACTTTACCAGAAATCCATACTAGGGGGGGTGAAATATCCCTAACCAAGACCAAGTCTCCCACTTGAATGTCGGGACTGGAAAGAAACCACTTCTGCCTCCGTTGCAAGGAAGTTAAATATTCCAAGTTCCATCTTTTCCAAAAAGAATTACGGAGGGCTTCAAGTTTCCGCCAAACAATAGGTAAATCAGAATCCCTGAAAGAATTGGGAAGGGGAGGAGGGGCAGAGAGAGAAGGGCGTGTAAAGAAGCGACCAGGTGAAAGTGGAAGGAGGTTATCAGGGTCATTGGAAAGCGGAATTGAAAGGCGAGAATTATCAACACTTTCAATCACAAGATAGCTGGAAGCTGAGGGAAATAAAGCACTAGTAAAGATTACGATACGATGAGAAAGAAGAATTGGCAAGTTTAAACAAAGCGTATGGAAACAAGTACATCTATTCAGGACAAGAATATACCAAATAAACAAAGGAACTATGCGAGTAGAAAGCAAGAACGCCATAGGTAACAAACGAGTAGCCATAAACAATGACCTCAAGTTATAATGAGTATCAAAGGGGTTACTCAGAAAAATACTTAAGTCAGCGAAAAACTTGACAGGACAAGTATGAATACAAAAACACATCGAATGTGACAACGAGAAAAAACCAATTTGTTCATCAATGAACATTAAGATCGCAAAATATGCAAGCAAATTGCAATACATAAGCAAAGTGGAATACATGAACGCGTGAGAAATACGCAACGAAGTTTTGAAGCAGGGATCGAAGCAATTGTAAGATACGAGCGTGAGTAAGTGATAGACGTAAACAAGTACGGCCTTGACACACATAGTACAACGAGATAAGACATATAAATAGCTGACCGAGTCCTTAAGCGGAACAAGTTTATTTTGGGAAGTAGATAAACGGCTTCCGTACTTGTAGTAGCAACTCGCTAGACAATGCTTGGCAATCAGCCAAAGTTGAGATAAGAGAAACTTGTTTTGAACTGTGTCAATCATACAGGAAATAAACAACTTGGCATTCCTCAGGCGTGTATACATACAAGTCTGACAACCAAGCAGTTCGAAGTACACACACAACATTTGGTGAATCAGCTGTAACTTAAAGCAAAACGAGTAACACGACATGCAGTCAATCGTAACTTGGACGTGAAAAAGCAATTTAAAGCTACATGAAATAAAGTAGGAAATCAATTTCGCATAATTGAAAGGATCACGAAATCGGACAATTTTCAACAAAAAGAAGCTTAATTCTTCCGAGCAAAGAAGACAAGCTGGGACATTGAGAAGAAGGTTATGCATAAGAATAGTTATTCTAGATGCTATAGAATTCAGAGTTTCAATCGGTTTCATGAGCGACTTCCAATTGCGAGGAAGGGGGGAGGAGCCGGCCGTGGCCATCCTTCTACATAACGAAAGAAGTGAAACATAGCGTACAGCAAAGTGATGGTGACTGATAGCCATGGTTTTACACAAGGGGAAGATAGCTTTCGAGGAATAGTTTAAGCAATTAACTGCTATAAAAAATGACATAAGAAGATAGACGAAATAACACAAAGCAAGGCGAACTTGAATGGCCATCTTGTGCGGGAAGAAGGAAAAACCATTTAAACAACTTACAGGGTTAGCGCAGTTGTTCACGATAAAACATCGTTTCGACAAGTGGTTTTCAAAAATATTGAGATTTTTAAACATGAGCGTTCTCTTTTTCAGAAATGGGATTTATGTCAGCTGTGACGAAATGACATTGTGCTTTGGTTTGAACACTGGTATGTTTGATCTCACCAGTAATAACCCAACCAAAATCGGTGTCTCTAGCGACCACGGTTGAAGATAACTTGCGTGTTTGTTTGCGAATGCAATTCCAAAAAACATTGGCACTGAAAAGCACATCAATGGGACCTTGAGCATTAAACTGAGGATCGGCTAACCTTAAGTGCGAAGGAATCTTTAATCCGGAGGTATTGATAGAGTGACTTGGAGTGTCCTTGCCAATACTGGTAAGAATGAGACAGTTTAAATTAAGATTGGTGTTTCTTTGGCAAACGTCTCTGATTTTCAATTTTGAAGACTGCAAAACTTGAGTTTTCAAATTGTCAATGCCGGTCACATTGATAGAAGTAGGCGATGACGAAAGACCTAGTTTTTTAATCAACGATTGCGAAACAAAGTTGTGCGTTGAAGCGGAATCGAGAAGACCACGGGTTTTGAACCAATTTCCAAATCTATCTTGGATTTCAAATTGTACAGTGGTCAACAGGGTTTGTGCACTGTGAAAAGTTTCGGCGTGGGAAATGCAGGAAGAAGCATTAGTTTGTTCGGAGCGGCTCTGCAAGGAGCTTAAAGAGGCAGGTGCTGATGACCTCGATTTATCGTGAACGTGCAATAAAGAATGATGCGGTTTTTTGCAATGAAAACACAGATTTGATGACGTACAGTTCGAAGAAGAATGCTTAGGTGATAAGCAATTGAAACAATGCTTGCTGTTTAAGACAAACTTTCTTCGATCTTCGACAGACAATTCTTTAAAGGATTTGCACAAATACAAGGTGTGAAGCTTTTTACAGAGCGTGCATTTTAACGATTTGTTAAGCGGCCTGATATCTTCTCTTGAATGATTAAAAGAAGAACGGGTTTGTTTGTTTTCGACAAATGGGGGCTGATGTCCCTTTGAAGAAGCAAGTTTTTTTTCAAAAATTTGACACTGAGGATTCGTTTCGACTTTTTCGCACTGAAATGCGAGTGCTGTAAGGAATTGACATCGACTGTTGAGAAACGAGACAAGGTGTTCGAAAGAATGTTCCTTGTTGCAGGTGAGTTCGATCTCCCAGGCCTTCAGTGTCGAAAAATCGAATCTTGATGTAGCTAAGTGAATAAGTATGGTGTCCCATGTTTGGACAGGCTGTTTTAGCTGGTATAACGCTCTGACATTTAACTGCATAGAATCTAAGAGGTCTCTTAAAGATGTGACGTCATTAGGTTTGACGGCAGGTAAGTTGAAGAGACAACGGATATGACGAGCGACACTCAAACGTAAATTGCCATATCTCTCTTTAAGGAGATTAAAGGCGATGTGGTAGTTGTCTGCGCTTAAAGGCAGTGACTCAACCAAGGTCAAGGCCTCCGATTCCAAAGACGTGCGGAGGTAGTAAAATTTATGTATGTCTGGGATCTCGATATTTTCATGAATTAGGGAGCAGTAAAGTTCGTAAAAAGAATACCATTCACCTTCCTTGCCTGAGAAGTGCGGTAGGCTTATCTTGGGAAGTAACGGTTTCGGTTTGTTCTTGTGAACTGAAGCGGGTACGAACTGGGCCGGATTGATGACCCTAGTGTCCGGTTCTGAGATATTGCGAATCAGTTGGTGGGCCTTTGCAATTCCTTCAAAGTACAAGGGTTCGACCTCGTCCCGATCCGATTGCAGTTCTGGACAAGCGGATTCGATCTCGGTTTGAATTTGGTCATAATAATCATAAGACCGTTCGTACAACTTAAGACGATGAGTCAAGATATCTAAATCACACTCGGCGGGATTTAACTTGTTAATAAAATTTCGGAATCTAGTGAGTTGCCCTTTATAAGAAGAACGTCTAGCAATGAGAGTTTCATCTTTTTCAGTAGGAGCCATGATGAAAAGAATAAATTGAAATACAACTCACGAAACTGTAGAACCTTGGAGATGCTGTCAGGTTTGCAGCAGAGAATGGGTCGAAAGAACAGGACACACCATAGGAGACAGGAGCGGCCTCCTTCCCGTTCACAGGCTTTGCACGACGTAGGTATAGCTGAAAAATCCAAAGCAGATGTTAATACTTTGCCAAGTATTGTCAAATGACACTTGACAAACAATGGACATAAAAAATGGACTCTCCCGGGTTTCTGGTACCAAATTTTGGGTAGATTATAGGTTAGGGAATAACCCACCCACCAAGGGAAGATGATGAAGAGAAGGAAGTAGATTTTGGAATTGGAAAAGAAGGATAGAAGAATAGGAGGAGAGTCCCACAAAAGTAATAAGTTTAGTGTAAAACACACTTAAAGGTAGTTGCCAATGGAAATTAACTCTCGGATACCTAAAGTCGGTACGAGCTTGGTCGAGGCTGTCGGGAACCTCAGCTAAGGCTTGGGCAATTTGCCAGAGAGAAGCTTTAGTGTGTTTCCTCCCAAGCACGAATGAAAGTACTATAGGGAAGGGTGATGGTCTGGCCAGACAGATAGTAAAAGCTTTATTGTATGTGAACGAGGGCATAAACCTAGGAAGAGCTAGGAAAGCCAGGATCCTGCCTAACTGTATTATCAAAGAAATGATGAATCCAAAAACAAATATTTAATTTATTTAACAATGCAGGAAGTTTGAGGAAATTAACAATTATGCAATATAAATTTAATAAACATGGTTCATTTGAACTTTGTAACAAATAGGGTCGCAGACCTCTTAACATTAAACGGTTGCTCCAGGCAATTGACAATTTAAAAGGTTTCAAACCTTACATGTTTCTAAAATCTTTATAAGAGTTAAACCAATAAACAATGAAATAATTAAAGCTTGAACGTGAATTGGAGTACAAAAGTGTACCTTAAGAAATTCTTGAGAGAATGTTCTAGAGAAAATGACAATTTTGAAAAGGACAATAATAACAACGTGAAAATAAGATAGAAGTTCCTACAACTTCTTATATTTATACAGAGTTAATATATGGGAATTATACAAAGAGGGCAGGTCACTTACTGTGAAACCTGGAGAAAGTGAAAAGGAAGTTTCTAGACTTCTTATACTTTGAATAAGACTCGCAAGTTAAATGAGGCAGTTTTCATTTAGCGAGACCAAAAAATAACTCACTCAAGAGTTGAGAGAATTGTTTTCCCTGCTTTTGAAGGGAGGAACAATATAAGTTTGAAACGTGTGCTGGACACGTATCACAAAGATTATACAGAGATACTTAATGATAAACCAACAAAAATGGAAGGGCACTTCTTAGAATGACACCTTATTGGAATAGACCTAGATTGAAAATTTATTGCAGATTGTTAGTGAGAGGTTTAGGAAAGAGAAATGGGAATTAAGGAAAATGTTCATGGCCTTATTTGAATATAAGCGGACGATCGCGACGCGGTAGAAAAGTTGAGCAAGCACTGGTTATCACTATAGTCTGTAAAGATGGATGCAAAGTTCACTAGAGAAACACTGAAGTTTATGAGAAAAAAAGTTATTGCAATTATGGAGATAACTGATTGCACTAGGTAGGTGAAAGTCTATTTCTCGAAAAAGTTATGATTTACAATTAAATGCGCCATAGAATGTTCTAGAGGTTCCAACGGTGGAGGAAGTTAGCTATTGCAAACATTTATAAGGAAGATTCCTCATTTTAATTAGTATTTTCACAAGTACGTGAAAAATACTTGACGGCAAGACTCGCAGATAGAGAACAAGATCTCGAAGGTTCCAGAACAACCTTAGCAGAAAATGGGGTTGAGAAAATCCAACGGCGGAAATAACTTTGTAATTATAGACAGAGGGTATTAGATAATATCCCACGTAGCGAGAGGGTTTCTCGTTTAAAGCTTAAGAAAAGCTCTTTTTAGTAAGGTTGGCTTATACAAGAAAAAGCTCAACATTGCAAATCCCACGAAGAGTGATTATTGCCCCAAAGTAAATAGTTTCACACTGCCTATAAATTATAATTAAAATCACTTGGAAGTTAAAACCATGAAGATGAGGTTAAAACTTTTAAAAAGGTACTTATCTTGAGTTCATGTTGAAGTCGAAGATTTCGATGATGATTACTTAGCCATCATGGCGTAGAAGAGGGTGAGCCTCTTGGTTTGAGGAGGCTAAGCTCGAGCGGAGCTTTGACTGAACGAGTCAACTGCAGACGGAGAAGTGAGAGCAGCTCAGCAGAGCACGGAGAGACCACGGAAGGGGGAGAGAGTGGGGGTAGGAAACAAAAAGGTATACATATCGGCATAACCAACTTTAAAGAAAAAAAATAATCTTCTTTTGCTGAGCTGGTCTTCAAAGAGTTGACAACAGTATCTGGTAGCCAAATGGATATGGAATTCCTCTTGCGCGAGGAAGAGTTGAAGAGCTTCAGAGATTTGTTGTTATATGACGCTAGGTGGGTCACAGAATATATATCTGAAACATACTCACACAAAATATAAGAAATTTGCACATAGAGGAGAAAACAAATGATCACTGTTGGTGTTTGACAAAAAGGAAGGAAAGAACGTGCAAAAGCATTCAAAATTGTGATCTCAGGTACCGTGCATTCCAAGAATGCACCACATAGCACTCCAAGGAACAACAAAATTCGACATGCAAGCTTCCCTCTGGGTGTCAAATGACAAAGCTTGCACCCGGCACCCGAGGCCATACAATATTATTATTTTATTGCAATTATAAATATTCTATAGGTATCTGCTTTGCTACATAACCAAAATTGTGGGTGTAATCCTCTGAATGATCTGTCCAGATCGCTTCAAATATGAAAAAATACACAATTCTTTTCACACTTATTTTAAACAAAAAAATTCATAGCGTCAAAACTAACTGTGATGTTTTCATAATAAATTCACCAAGTGCTCCTCTGAGCACTTTCTAGGTCCCTGTAAAAATTTGTATGCCTGAAGCTAAAAGTGTAGGGACAGGAATAATAATCATGAAATTTGCAGGTGTCCGTAAACTTTCGGTAGGACCTGTAAACCTGTATGCAAGACAAATAGTTCTACAGTGACACCCACAGACAGACACTAAGTTTTCTGATATTTTATCATTTCAAATGATCTTGTCGACTTCATCATTATGCTTGAGTCTAACGTTATGCGTTACGGAGACGGCGACCACGTGACGTCATGCAGCCGCGCGGGAAGCCTAAGTTAATGGGTAATGGACGGCGAGTGCGTGACGTCATGCAGCCGCGCGGTAAGCTTAAGTTAATGGGTAATGGACGGCGAGTGCGTGACGTCATGCAGCCGGGCGGTAAGCTTAAGTTAATGGGTAATGGACGGCGACCACGTGACGTCATGCAGCCGCGCGGTAAGCTTAAGTTAATGGGTAATGGACGGCGACCACGTGACGTCATGCAGCCGCACGGTAAGCTTAAGTTAATGGGTAATGGACGGCGACCACGTGACGTCATGCAGCCGCGCGGTAAGCTTAAGTTAATGGGTAATGGACGGCGAGTGCGTGACGTCATGCAGCCGCGCGGGAAGCCTAAGTTAATGGGTAATGGACGGCGACCACGTGAGGTCATGCAGCCGCACGGTAAGCCTAAGTTAATGGGTAATGGACGGCGACCACGTGAGGTCATGCAGCCGCGCTGTAAGCCTAAGTTAATGGGTAATGGACGGCGAGTGCGTGACGTCATGCAGCCGCGCTGTAAGCCTAAGTTAATGGGTAATGGACGGGGAGTGCGTGACGTCATGCAGCCGCGTGGGAAGCCTAAGTTAATGGGTAATGGACGGCGAGTGCGTGACGTCATGCAGCCAGGCGGGAAGCTTGAGTCTAAAGTTATGCGTTACGGAGACGGCGACCACGTGACGTCATGCAGCCGCGTGGGAAGCCTAAGTTAATGGGTAATGGACGGCGAGTGCGTGACGTCATGCAGCCGCGCGGGAAGCCTAAGTTAATGGGTAATGGACGGCGAGTGCGTGACGTCATGCAGCCGCGCGGGAAGCCTAAGTTAATGGGTAATGGAGTCTGTTGAAAGAGTCCTGGGGCGTCGAGCGACCTGGGGCTTCGAGTGAAGCGAGAAGGCAGTTGTAGCATGCGTCATTTGAAATGATATAAAGTCTAGTCTTTCAGACAGACTGTAACTTTTGGTATTTTGTTTTTATAGGGCTAAGACTGTCTGTGGGTGTCACTGTAGGTTTGGTAGTATTTTGTAGAGCTCTTTGTCTTGCATATTTAGATCTGATGATGCTCGCTTGATGAGCGAAACATCTAATTTCTTAGTTTACTTCTTCGTCTTCAATAGTCCACAACAATATATAAATCTTAATCACGTGTGATTTATTTCAGGTTATCTGTTCACACATTCCAGTAATTGGAATAATTTTGTGTTGAAAGTTGCAATATCAATTGTTATTTTTGGCATGGTAATTACAAGCAAAGCAACATATAAATTAGCATTTAATCATCATCATCTTCTACTTCTTCTTAGCATCATCCCGTAGCAGCGGGGTCCGCTTTTTGGATCAATGCACGCCATTTCTTGCGATCTAATGCTTCCCGCGATTTCAATTTTCTTGTTCGTAAATCTGCGTTAATAGTGTCCAGCCACCGCAATTTTGGTCTCCCACGCTGTCTCTGGCAGTCGACCGTTAGATGGTAGGCCGAACCGATGACTGAACGTCGTGGTACACAGACAACGTGTCCATACTAACGGAGTCTCCATTCCTGCATTTTTATTTAATCATCATCATCATATCCAAATCCTGTTCCAGCTATTGCCGGGTCTGGGTGTTTACGAGGCCTCTCCATCTTATTCTATCTTCCCACCACTTTTCTTCTTCCACTTCTCTCTATACAGACTCTCACTCCTGTACTACTGGGTGAGTTAGCCGTGGTCGTTACGGTGTGGCTACTTGCAGTCGCTCACATCCGGGAGGCGAGGAGGTTCGAATCCCCCCGCCGGCAACCTTGAAGATGGTCTTCTGTGATTTCCCATCTTCCTTCCACGCAAATGCCGGGGTTGGTCCCTAACTATAGGCCACAGCCGCTACCTTCCAACTCCTCGTCCTTACATTCAAACTTTCCTCCCCAGACAACACTCCACACGCGACGGTACGTGTAGCTCACCCATTGGGTGTCCTCCTCGAAGCAGCTACAAAACTGGCGAGCCGAACATGTCCTCGGACACTCCCGGCACTAAAAGCCATACGCTAAAAAAAACTCCTGTACTCCAGCATATTCTTGGACACCCTCGAAGTCTTCTTTCATCGATCTTAAGTTCTTCCATTATGTTTGGTAACCTTTGCCCGCTCATCCTCTTAACATGATCATACCAGCGTAGTCTCTTTTTCTCTATCCCCTCTCTCATACTTTCCTGATTTAGTTCTTTTCTGATTTCTACATTTCTTATTCTGTCCAATCTTGTTTTCCATCTATCATCATTATATATTATTTCAGTAGTATAGATCCCTTCTGCGTCACTCACAAGCGACCGATCGTGAAAATGAGCATTCAAATGAAAGAAAATAGACATTAGCAGTGACGAATTGCACTCCAATTCCATAAATATCAATAATTTCTTTAAAAAATGACTTTAAAAAATGTACGAAGTGTGCGATTGGCGGATACTGTTGATGTACGAAAATACGCTCCATAATTGCTGTCCACTTCACATTTTGGTCGCTGTGACGCCTGTTTCATGTCATTTTAAGATTATGAGGTCTTTCCTTTATCATTTTGCATGGATTTCAGAAACAGTAAATCAAAGGAATGAGTTCTCAAATCGTATAATTTCTTAAATATCAATTTTTGTAAGAAGTGTTCGATTTGCAAAACCTATTGGGGAAAGTGTGGTATATGAACATGCGAGATTTCTTGCACGGGTCCGCTAATATATATTATTTCAGTAGTACAATCAGCTTGATTACTCATGCTTCAAAGATCCTGTCTAGAATAATTTTCAAGAGGATGGAAAGCCAAATAGAAACGGAGTTGGGTGAAAACCAGTTTGGTTTCAGGAGAAATGTAGGAACAAGGGAAGCTGTACTAAGTCTTAGGCTGATTTTGGAAGGTAGAATAAGGAAAGATAAGGGAACGTTCATGGCATTTGTAGACTTAGAAAAGGCTTTTGATAATGTTGATTGGACTAAATTGTTTGACATTTTGAAATTTATTGGAATAAAGTACAGGGATAGGAGGGTGATATACAATCTATACAGAAACCAGACAGCAGTCATTCGAGCTGAAGGACATGAGAGAGAAGCTGGTATTCAGAAAGGTGTAAGGCAAGGCTGCAACTTATCACCCATACTTTTCAATCTTTACATTGAACAAGCAATGAAGGAAATTGGAGAAACATTTAAAGTGGGAGTAAAGATTCAAGGAGAAATAATTTCAACTCTGAGATTTGCTGATGACATCGTCATCTTGGCCGACACGCCTGAGGATTTGAATGAGTATTTGAATGGTATGGACTCCGTCTTACGGAAAGAATTCATGATGAAAATTAATAAATGTAAAACAAAAATACTGGAATGCAGCCGAAATAAATCAGAAACCTCTATGGACATCAAATTGGCAGGTGAAAAGCTGAAGGAAGTAGGAGACTTCTGATACTTAGGAAGCAAAATAACCAGTGATGGATGAAGCAAAGAGGATATAAAAAGTAGGTTGGCTCAGGCAAGGAAAGCATTTCTACAGAAAAGGAATCTGTTGACATCGAATATAGATTTAGGTATTAGGAAGTCGTTTCTGAAAGCCTTTGTCTGGAGCGTGGCGCTCTATGGAAGTGAAACTTGGACTATTGATGCAGCAGAAAAGAGGAGAATTGAAGCATTTGAAATGTGGTGTTACAGGAGAATGATGAAAATCAGATGGGTAGATAGGGTTACAAACGAAGAGGTATTAAGACGAGTGGGAGAGGAGAGATGTTTCTGGCGACTGCTAATGAAGAGAAGAGATAGGTTAGTAGGACACATACTAAGACACCCCGGAATAGCAAGCTTAGTTATGGAAGGAAGGGTTGAGGACAAGAACTGTAGGGGTAGACCAAGGTTAGAATATGTTAAACAGATTGCCTCGGATGTAGGGTGTGGTAGCTATGTAGAGATGAAACGATTAGCTCAGGACAGGGAGGCATGGAGAGCTGCATCAAAGCAGTCAAAAGACAGAAGACTCAAACAACAACAGTAGTATAGATCCCTCCGGGGGCGCTCACAGCGACCGATCGTGACAAATGAGCATTCAAATGAAAGAGAATAAACATTAGCAGTATGTATGAAGTGTGCGATTTGCAGATACTGTTACTCCATAATATTGCTGTCCACTTCACATGTTGGCCACTTTGATGCCTGTTTCATGTCATTTTAACATTCTGAAGTCTTTCCTTTATCATTTCAGAAACAGTAAATCAAAGGAATGAGTACTCAAATCGTATAATTTCATAAATATCGAATAACCGGTGAGTGTTACAGCTAAGCTGTCACAAGAAGTGTGTAATTTGCAAATCCTGATGCTCTAAGATGCTGCAATTATGAGTTGCCGTCTAAAACGTTAAAACTATTAATGTTAATTCTTTTACAGGTTTTATACATTCTAATTTCAGAAAAACATAACAACCTTTCTCCTTAAGTCTCTCATTATAAACCTATTCGGGAAAGTGTGGTTTATGAACATGTGAGATTTCTCGCACGGGTCCGCTTGTCAATTGTTAATAAGGCAACACTGCTCCAAAACTATCTTTAAGTTTTATATACCTACGTGAACAGGATCTGATGATGTTCAATTGACAAATGAAATTAGTCATCCTATTAAACCCCCCATTTGTGTGAGAAGTATATAAATAATTGATGTACACTGACCGGCAAAAAAAGTGGAACAGTTAAAAAAAGTAATATAAATAGTATAAATCTAGCCTTGAAAAAGATTTAATCACATTTTAAAAGCTTTTCATGCATTAGAACAAACATCTGAAACATCCGTGGATAGAAATTGATAATATGACATTTCTTAGCGTGGTTTATTACCACCAATTACCCCCAATCCTCGATGAGCCTATCTTAATGGTTTTATGGCGGGAAGCGGACTGGAAGCGTTTAAGGTTTATGGGTGTTGCCACTCGCTTATTATTGTTCGAGGGATAATACTGGCATTTGTTGAACACGTGTGAACCATTGTCACACATTTTAGCAAGTTATCCATTTGCAGTTCACACTAAAACATGCCTCTTAGCCGTGAAGAAGCTGCACAGGCAGTTGCATTGGTGGAGGATGGCTGCAGCTTCCGTTATGTTGCTGAGGTCATTGGATCATCTCTCGGTAGCATACATCGTGCAGTGCAACGTTACAGAGAGCTCCGAACATACGACAGGAGACGAGGGTCAGGCCGTAGAAAAAGCACAAGTGCCAGGGATGACAGATTTCTCACCCTCCAAGTTCTGCGTGATCGGCATACCACAGCAGTTCAGGCACGAAATCAACTGGAAAATGTCAGAAATGTGAGAGTGAGTGAGCAAACAGTAAGAAGAAGGTTTGAAGAAGCTCATCTTTCGTCCAGGAGACCTGCACGTGGACCAGCACTCGAACGGCATCACAGAGAGGTGCGTCTTCGCTTCGCAAGGCAGCATCTGGGATGGACCCACGAGCAGTGGGCCTCTGTTCTCTTCACTGACGAGAGTCGCTTTAACCTTAGATCTTCTGATGGAAGAGAAAGAGTGTGGAGAAGGCGCGGGGAGAGGTACAGCCCTGTTGCTTTCTCCTCCAGGACTCCATTTGGAGGTGGCTCGGTTATGGTGTGGGGTGGCATCAACGTTATGGCCCGCACTGAGTTGGTGTGCATCGATCACGGGACGCTCAATTCCCAAAGGTACATCGAAGAAATCCTGATGAACCATGTGATGCCCTTTGCGCCTTTCATTGGTCAGAATTTCATGCTGATGCAGGATAATGCCCGCCCTCATACTGCTCGCTGTGTTGTACAATATCTGCAGGAAGTGGAGATTTAAACCCTGGACTGGCCAGCTCGTAGTCCTGACTTGAACCCCATCGAACATGTATGGGATAAGCTTGGAAGGAACATCAGACAGCATGACCACACCACCTTGGCACAACTGAGAACATCGCTGCTGGAGGAATGGGATCGCATCCCGGCAGATGCCATTCGACGAGTTGTGAACAGTATGCCTGAGCGTTTACAAGCTGTCATAGACGCTAAAGGTGGAAACACCCGTTTTTAGTGACCAGTGTTCTCGTGCAGTGCAAACATTAATACTGTTTTGTTTGGAAATACGTTTGATAAACACCAGCCCAAAAGAGCATTACTAAAAAATAGAAAATTGTAAGATTTGCAAAATGTAACGAAATTTGTGAGTTAAAGCGTGTTGTAAAACATGATTCGGTATTTTCTGTTGCCAACCATCTAAATTTACATGAATAATGCAAATATTGGAAAACTGATACATTTTAGTGGAATAAATTAAGAAATTACATACAAAATTAAAGTGTTCCACTTTTTGTGCCGGTCAGTGTATTTCTCTCAGGAATAACTTCCAACCGTGTGGACCGATGTCTACATTCACTTGATGAAGAGCTGTCCTATCAGATGAACATTTCTTGGTGTAATGACAGCAAAAGTGTATGGTATGTGTTACAGCCCAATGGGAAGACTTGTTCTCCTGGTCCCATCAACTCTCTGATCTTTGCTCACCGCGTCGACATTCGGCAGATCTCCCTCGATGTTCCTTACATAGTAGATGTGGTGTTACCTCTACCGCCGCTCAAGAATGCCATCGCCGTTGATGTTGACCGCAAGACAGGTAATCTACTGCATGTCTCTGTAACATGTTACTAATTCTATTCACCGTTATTTAACAGTCAAACTGGTTGCTACTTTCTCAAGACAGACCACTCAAAATCACTTGTGTTTATCTTTTATTCTGTGCTTCATTCACATGTATCTTTGAGTATCATTCTCATGCACATACACAGCTAAAGATGTCATCCAGAAAGCAACCTCTGGTGACAAATACATTAAACTGTCGTATTTGATGTTTTCAGGGGAGATCTATTGGACTGACACGGCTGAAGATGTCATCCAGAAAGCAACACCTGATGGCAAACACATTGAAACCGTTATTTTTGATGGACTAGAAACTGCAGATGGCATTGTTATTGACTCAACGGGAAGAAAGGTATGATTCCTTCCCTTTTGTAAAATAGTTTTAATTGACGAATGGAGCCTCTGAGCTATTGCTGCTGTAGTTTGTCGCTAGATAGCAGTAGTAGACACCTTCGTCTCAAACAAGTGTGACAATTATCCCATCAACTAGTTATGCCTGTCAGCTGAAGAGGTAGCAAAATATTCAAATGTAGGGCACTGGACTTCTTTCAAAAAAAGAAGCATGGCGACTTTGATAGCAATAAAAATGAGATTTCACACTACATTTTTACAAATGTGACGTTGGTATCCAGTGTGTTTCTCTTACTTCTGCCCGGCGACTGTTTCCTGTTTCTTCCCGAATGGTGTCCAGGGCTCACCCTCTCCTCTTCCTTCCTCAGTTTTTGAGAGTTCTTTTCCCTGCCTCCTTCAGCTTAATGGTACCTATTTTATGAGAAGAATCACAATATAAATAAACACTATTTAGAAATGGACGTCCTTACATTTTAATTATGAAAAATGTTTCTCGTATTCAAATCAGAAAGCAAGTACAGTATGAAGTTGTTATTCAATACCGTATATACTCGAATACCACCCGCACATTTTTAAACAAATTCGGACGTGAAAAATTGGGGTGCGGGTCTTATTTGAGTCATCCAAATTTGAAAGATCTAAATTGCCCGCCACGCGCGATATCGGGTGTTGCGAGTATCCGCTAGATGGTGCTAGCCTTCTTCCGGCTATAACTTTGTTTTACCGTAAGCACGCGGCGTCATAGTCACACGCACGTTCTCCGAGTGTAAATATGAATGCTACGAAACGTTTGCGGTCATTTACTGTGAGTGAGAAATTGAAAGTTGCGAGGGAAGCTGAAGTTATTGGAAATCGTGCCCGGTAGGAAATATGATATTGACGAGTCATGTATTCGTGATTGGGCGGGATGACGTCTATGCTGCGTGAACCGCCCGTTCAAAGCAGCCTTGAAACAGCTGTGTATGGAGCGGATGGCGGCCGATAAGCACGCACCGACTCCAACTGGTCGTATTCAGCGCCCGAAAGTTCAGCTGCTGTGTTCGTGGATTTTGACGGCATGGAATCGTATCTCTGGAGATCTCATACGGAAGAGCTTCAAGAAATGTAGTATTTCGAATGCTATGGATGGCTGTGATGACGACATTTAGTGGGAAAGTGATGGTGATAATAGTTCCGAAGTTGGTACTTCTGATGACGATGAATGAAGTGTTTGTGTACTTTTATTTGTATTTTTAATCGTTTGATGTGTGTTATTTTAGGACGACTTCAAAACTGTTGGAAACTATTTTGGATAAATGCTATTCTTTTTATTTAGTTAAGATAGTAAATAATTTTGAGTAAAAATTCTTTTTCTAAAATTTTGTTCTTCAAAATCAGGGTGCGGGTCTTATTCGAGTAAATACGGTATATAAGTAAATTTAGTGTCTTGATTTCCAAGAGCTCTCTAATGAATTGGGTCTTGTGGAGGTCACGTTTAAAGTCTTTTGAAACTGTTATTAGGGAAGTCTGTGGAAGAAAAATTTTAGGTCAATGTTGTTTGAATAGCTTTACTGTGTGTCTATGCTCTGTTAAATGTTCTATTGTACATACCTTATTCAATTAGAAGTTTCTTAATTATTTCACTATCATGAATTGCATATCAATAAAACATTATAATAAACTATATTTCAACATACCTTCTGTAAACGTTATTAATTATAAAACTTACCCCTAGTTGGGCTACCATTGAAAATCTTATAAAACTTATCACCTCAGAGTAGTGGGGCAATATACTTGCTAAAATGTTATCACACCAGACAGTTACACAGACTTCACAATACTGTATTTTAATATTCTTCTTTCTTTTCTTCTTCATCATCATCATCTTGTACAGTTTCCAGCCCCAGGCTGGGTCTGTTTGGAACATAAGCCTCGCCACTTATTTCTTTCTTCCCACCATCTCTCCGCTGTCACTCTGGTCCAGTCCTCGCCTCTCTTCTTGACACATTCCTCCACTCCTTTCAGCCATCGATCTCTTGGTCTTCCCCTTGGTCGTTTCTTCTGCATCTGCATCTCATGTATCCTCTTGGGAATCTTTTTCTCATCCATTCTCTTTAAGTGTCCATACCACCTCAGTCTTGATGTCTCAATCCTACCTTGCAAGGGCTCCTCTTTCACCATTTCCCTGACCTTTTCATTCCTCACCCTGTCTCTTCTTGTTACTCTGATCCTACTTCGCAGGAACTTCATTTCACCTGCCTGTATTCTGCTTATGTCTCTTTTCTTCATTGTCCACGTTTCTGAAGCATAGGTCAGTATCGGGATATAGTAGCTTCTGTATAACACTTCCTTGCTTTTTTGTGGGACATCTTTATTCCACACTAAGCTCCTAATGCTTCTCAGAAATGCTTCTGCCTGTCTGCCACGTTCCGTAATCTCTTTGTCATTTCTCCCATTTTCCTTCACTATACTTCCCTAGTACTTGAGACTTTCCACCTTCTTCAGCTGTCCACCTCCAAGTGTTATCCCCCTCATTGGTCTGTCCTTTTTCCTGGTCGTTAACAGGATCTCACATTTACTGATGTTGAACTTCCATCCGTACTCTCCCACTGTTTCTTCCCAAGCCTTCAGTTACTCCTGGATTTCCTCCTCCTTGTTTCCCCAGACCATGAGATCATCTGCAAACACCATTGCCTTCATCTTATCTTCTCCTATCTTTCCTGCTATCCGTGTCATTACCTCGTCCATAATCACAATAAAGAGAAGGGGTGACAGCGCACTACCCTGTTTCAGGCCACTCATTTGTCTGAACCAGTATGTTCTTTCCCCTCCAACTTTCACACAACTCACACTTCCACAATACATCTCCTTCACTCTGCCTACAGTCTCTTTTTCCACTCCCATGTTTTCCATTGCTTTCCAAACCTTCTCCCTACACACACTATCATAGGCCTTTTCGATGTCCAGGAAGGCCATCAACAGATTCTCTCCAAATTCGTAGTGGTGTTCCTGGAGCTGTCTCACTGAAAATATGAGATCCACTGTTGATCTCCCAGGTCTGAATCCATACTGTTCCTCTCTCAATTTTCTCTCCACTTTGGCTCGTATTCTACTTCCTAATATCTTTTCATATATCTTGGCACAGTGAGGTATGAGTGTGACTCCCCTGTAATTTCTGCACTCCTTTCTGCTTCCTTTCTTAAATATTGGGACAATTAATCCTTTCTTCCAATCTTCTGGGGTCTTTTTCTCCTTCCATATCACCCTCATCACACGGTACAGCCACTGTTTCCCAACCTCCCCTGCTGCCTTCACCATTTCAACACTCACTTCATCCACACCTGGTGCCCTTCCTCCTTTCATCTTGTCTATAGCCATTTCCAGTTCTCTCCAAGTCAGGTCCTTTTCCATTCCTGTGTTGTCTTCTCCATCTTCCAATACATTGTCTTCCTCCCTATGACCATTTGGATTCAGCAAATCCTCAAAGTACTCTTTCCACACTATCTTGAGTGTCTCTTTGTTGTGTACCTCATTTCCGTTTTTGTCCATCATTACCACATCCTCTCGCAGACCTCTTCTCTTACTTTTGACCATCCCATAAAGTACTTTCTTATTTCCTCTGCTGTCTTCCTCCATCATCTCTGTCCACTTTACCATCCACTTCTTCCTCTCCTCTGCGACAATCTTGTTTGCTTCTTTCTTCTTTATCTTACAATCTTCCCTTGCCAGATCAGTTCTTTCCTGGAACCACACTCTGAAAGCCTTGTTCTTCCTTCCCACAGCTTCTTTTACTCTCTCATTCCACCATGGTGTCTCTTTACACCGCTTTCTGTTGCTTGTTCTTCCACATACTGCCACTGCAGCTTCCACCATTGTGTGTTTGAATTGCTTCCATTCCTCTTCTTTTCTTCTTGCATTTTCTTAAACGTGTCTTTCTGTAGTTCTTCTTGCCAGATATCAGTTCTATTTCTCCAGCATGTCAACATATAACATTTTTTTCAAGCCAGCTTCCATACTATCAAATCAACACCAAGAGTAATTCATTCCCATTCTCATAAAGCCAACTAGCTTCCATTCTCCATGGCCATTCTCAACAACATTCCATGGCAACCTTGACCTAAGATCAAGGAACCTTTGCCAATAAGTCAAAGCCACCTAGTTATATTGCAAAGCCACCTACCAGCAACAGCCAGACCACCACCGAGAATCTCTATGGCCCAGAACACATAAGACACCCTGTAGTGGTCTACCAATTGTGGCCACGGCTGGCAACCAGATAAAAATAATAAAAAATAATAACAAACAGAAAGTAACTGGAAGGAGTCTCTGTAACCTACAAATGTTAGGTTACAATACCTTATTCAATTAGAAGTTTCTTAATTATTTCACTATCATGAATTGCATATCAATAAAACATTATAATAAACTATATTTCAACATACCTTCTGTAAACATTATTATTAGATTGATTGATGGATATTGCTGCCATCATAATGAACTTTAGGTTTGATTCCCATCTCTGGTCAATTCTGGTCTGAAGATTGGAATGTGGAACACTCGTCTTTTGAGGCAGAACTGAGAAAAAGTGGGTTTGATTCCCAACTCAGCCTTCCTGGAAGTGGTTCTACTCTAGGCAAATGCTGGGATGGTTCCCATGACTGCATTCTAGTCTCACTTACAAATACAGACAGCAAAGTAACACTTGGGGCTACATGAACATAATGTCATAACGTGAAATTTGATTGGATAATTGGGATGTTCTATGTTTTGGCAGATCTATTGGACAGATGCCGGGCGGAACAGCATCGAGGTGGCTGAGCTGTACGGACACCACCGCAAGGTGCTGGTTTGGTCAGATCTCGAGTCGCCGAGGGCCATCACTCTGCATTACGCGCTCGGGTTGATGTACTGGTCTGACTGGGGCAAGAACGCAAGGATAGAGCGGTCAGATATGGATGGCAAGAACCGGTGAGTGACCGTCACCAGTACTAACAACTATTCAGCTTTCCACTTTATAATCCCAGACACTCACAACTAGTGGGCATCCACTTGAGCCGAACTCCTCTGTGTCAACTCTTGTCTCTTCCGCCCCCAATTATATTGGGGCCTTAATTGGCCATTGCCTCATCTTTCCTCGAGGAATTAGATCTGCAAGAGGCCCTTGGCTCTACTTCACCCCAGGTCCCTCATTCCTAGTTTCTGTTCCGTGCCATTTTCATTATTCCATTACTTCTTTGTTAGTTAAATGGGAAGACCGCATTACCAATATTGCTGTTCTTGAAAAGGCTCAAATCAACAGCATAGAATCATCCATAATAGGTCACCAATTTAAATGGATTGGTCATGTCCATCGTATGGATGATGTGAGATCACCTCGTCAAATGCTATGGCACCAGATCTCGTGGTGGGCCTAAGAGGTGCTACAAGGACCAATTTAAGCAGACCCTGAAATTGACAGGTCTTGATTCACAAACCTGGGACATGCTGGCTGCAGACCGCTCAACTTGGCGCTGTACCATCTCGGATACTGTAAAAACGTTTGAAAGGGATCGACGCATACATGAAGAGGCCAAGCGTCGAGCAGCCCAACCACGTCCGCCTCCAGAAATAGTATGTGACTTGTGTGGACGCTTGTTCTATGCCAGGATTGGACTCTTTAGTCACTGTAAATACATCCACAAACTGGACGGAAGGAAGAAGATTTATACTCTGATTCGAGTTAAAGCCGATGATGATGAGTTGTAGTTTCAATGTCACTGTCACCCAAGCCATTAGGGGCTGATAACCTCGATGTTAGGGTCCTTGAAACATCATGTACTTCATATTAACCTTTTCGCTCCCAAGCCCGAGTTAACTCGGACATCCGAGTGTCTTCCGGAGTCCCAACCATGAGATAACTCGTACCGGTATTTCAAATGCCCCGCTCTCTCCCGGTCCTGAGTTTAGTCATTATTGCACCTCCAGGTAAGGGTAGTTTTTATTTAGGGGTGGAAATAAGTTGTCCATCGAAAAAGAGGGTTCACCCTGAGTCCTACGACTCCCCATATGTATAAATCCGATTATTGGTTAGCGAGATACTAAAAATCCATTGACCTATTAGTGTTGGGTTCTTTAATTATTATTTTTTAATAACTCATCTTTAAATAATCATTTAAAAAAGCCCGCCCTCTTACAAATGCCCCAAGTGCGCTTGCATACAAAAAATCACTATTTCATCGCCGGGTAAAGGTAGTTTTTATTTTAGGGTGAAAATAGGTCATCCATAGGAAAGGGGGCGTCACCTCGAGTCCTGTGACATGTCACATGTCAAAATCTGACCATGGGTTCAGGAAATATCAACATAAGTTAGGCCCCTCAATTATCACCACATCATCCTAATCCTCAGGGACTCACCACTTTCTTTACTGCCTAGAAACCCCAACCTCCAACCCGGGATGGGGCATGCATAAGCAGGAAAGATACTTGGGAGTATAATAATACAGTGGAACTTGGATAATTCGAACCTCAAGGGACCAGAAAAAAATTTGAATTATCCAAAAATTCGAATTAAGAAAGTTTTCTGAAAAGGGTAGATAAAATATATTGTATTACGTTTACATAATGATTTACGTTCAACAAAGCAGATTAACAGACAACGGTACTGTATAATGACTGTATCGTGATTAATCTCAAAAGTTTCAAATGATAAAATAAAACCAAAATGTACTATTCACCTATTTAACGACAGTTGTAATCCAGCAATCTAGTTAAGTCTTAGAGAATTCTACAGTTTTTCAAAAAGGTTTTGAGATTTTTACCTGCTTCCTACAATTAGGTCTCTCGGCTATCACAAAAGATTTAAGGAACGGAAAACAGAATCACTAACATCATTTCTACTTAAAAAAAACACGCCTAAGTTCTGTAATGTGGTTTGTCGTTTTTCGGGAATTCCTGACCCAACTGTTTGGCTCCGATTGGCTTTTCACCCGTAAAAACTTCGAATTATCTCTCTATATATAAGAATGAAAGTTTGTCTGTTTTTTCTGAATTTCAACGGAAATTTGCGTTATTTACGCGTTTCAGACTGTTTTATGACGGATGCGCGCGAAAATAAATTTTTTGTCTGTCTGTTTGTCTGTCTGTCTGTGGACAAATTGGTTGTTCCCTTATAACTCGAGAACGGCTGGGTGGATCAACGTAAAATTTGGTACAGATATCCTTCAGAGGCACGACACTAAAATACTTGCTGAAATAGGCGTAGACGGGCGAGACAAAGCTCATTTTCAGCCCCTCAATGTGAGAAACGAAACTCGGGGGCCCTAAAGGGACCCCGAAAACCACATTTTAAGGCCCTAAAACCAACAGTTGTTGAGATATTTCCTGAAAGCTAATTTCATTTAAGACAACAACGAAAGAATGCAAGCCGGTTACCATGGCAACGGAATCTCACAGGTCCATCTATTGCTGTAAGACGAAATATAATTCGATTTATTACATTACTGAGATAGTTTGCAAACGGCTTAAGGTTATAACGGAACCAAATTAAGCTGTAAAATTCATCAATGTCATATAATGCGCTTAAGGGGGTCAAGGTGTACTCTAGATTTTTTTCACGCGATTTACACGTGCGGGTGTGGTACGGAAGGTCTATTATAGCCCTATCCCTATATTGTCATATTATTATTATAGTTATTATTATTATACTACGGCCTACTACGACGAGACAAAGCTTATTTTCAGCCCCTTGGTGTCGGAAACAAAACTCGGTGCCCCTAAATAGCAGTAAAGGGTCCCCGAAAAGTACATTTTAAGGCTCTAAAACCAACAGTTTCTGAGATATTCCCAGAAAACTAATTTCATTTAATAAACTAATGAAGGAATGCAAGCCAGTAACCATGACACCAATATCTGAAAAGTTGACATCCAACTTTCCATCTATTTATGCAAGAAGTAAAGCCACTCCATTTATTAAATTTCTGTGATTGTTTGCAAATGGCTATTAGGTTATTACGGAATCAACTCAAACTGTAAAATTCATCACTGCGCTTAAGGGGGTCAAGGGCTACCCTAGATTTTTTTCACACGACTTAAATGTGCGTTATGTCGTACAGAAGGTCTATTATATCTCCAAACAAAAACATTATTTTCAAAAATTCCTGAAATGAAATACGGTAGTTTTTTTCTTTTAGGAATTTGGGCCTTTGGAGTCTAAAAAACCTGAATTTTCATGCACCACAAGCCTTTATAAATTATTAAAGGGGTCTTCCCCTGGATGGGGACATGACACAACAGTGAAGGTCTGTTTTATTTGACGTGTATTGCGTTTCGTCTACGAGGTTTTAATTTTTTTTCACGTCCGGAAGTACACGTTAGGTAAATTTAGTTTCAGATCATATTTTAACTAATCATTTTTCTTTGTTGAGAAACAGGTTCCAAGTCTCTAACCATTGCAACAGTAGCTCAATTGATTACGTCTGGTTATTAATACCGAAGACCGTTCGAAGAATGGGTACTTCTGCTAGTCCAAAATATAATTCGAATTAACCACGATTTTTTAGCATTGATTGTATATAAAATGCTAGGGACCAAGAGAAAAATTCGAATTAAAGAAGATTTCGAATTATAGAAGTTCGAATTAGCCACGTTTTACTGTAATATCGTATGGCCTCGGGTGCCGGGTGCAAGCTTTGTAATTTGACACCCAGTTTTGTCTTTCAGCATCGTCAGGGGGAAATGGGTTACTAATAAAACAAAGACAAACAACATCATCTTCTAAGACATTTGTCACATTGGTTATTTTTTTCTTCGTGACGTTCTTCTTCATTTCTCGTCAAAAGCAAAACCGGTCACAAATAAATGTTAAATATAAAGTAAGTAGAGACTTGTGGAAGGTTATGCCAACAATATTAACCCGGGAGGGGTCACGTCAAAATAGTTTCGTGATGGGTCGCGCACGGTCATTATGACCGGGGTGTATAAAATACAATTTTTTGTTGCAAAACACATATTATTATTATGTAAAATATATCCATGAAACTAAATACCAGGTTTTGTACCGAAACACATTGGACTGTATTATTGAAAGAAAAAAAAATAATATCAATGAAACCCACTTAATCTATTGATTTATTCATCCTCGGAATTATCCTGGGCGGCATCGGGATTAGTGCATTCCACCCAGGTAACACATGTAAGTTCCTTACGAAACATTTTCCAGATCCACCAATCGGTTGAATTAGCCTTGAATATACAGCGAGTCCAGAATTATCAACGGAAAACGGTCCCAGAGGCTGCTTACCAGCGTACACTTCCATGTACATCGTGTGAAACAAAGCTCTCCACTAACTGACTGGGATTGAAAGTGGGAACAGCAAACGCAGGCACGTGCAGTGGACGAGTCCATTGAAAGGTATAGGAGGGGAGGAAGCTTTACGACGTGAAATTATTTCGGAGGAGTAAAAAATGTATGCGCCCGGTCTAAAAGACCGTGACGCGACCCCTCACGGGTTAAAAGTTAAAATGAAATTAAAAACCTTTTTAAAATATATATATCATCATTTGTAATCCCTTTCAGCTTGAAGCTCACCATATTCTTGTATTTTCTCCACACACTGGATTCTGTAACAGTGTGCATCAGCACGGAGACGAGGCCGCCCCAGGTGAGGCAGTGTGCAAAGTACGATGTGATGAATATGTCTGAAAATATGGTATTGTAATGCAGTTCCACATTTGGTCCTTGCCATTAATTTGTTTTCTGAAATGTGCTTGTTTTGAAAGAGGGCCAGGGAAACATGTACCCTTAGATTTTTCAGTGTCTTGGACTGTTTTGACATGTTGGGAGTTTCTTTTTTGTCGATGTTTCGCCATCGTTCGAGTAGGGTTGGTCATGACAGAACAGTCAAGTCTGGCCACACAGAGAACTTCTTGTTGGCTGAGCTGTTTTAGTTGATGATTTAATGTAAATTCCATACATACACCATGCCACAGACAGGGTAGCCAACTACTGAACATCCACACTATATTGAACTACTCAGAGAAAGGGTGACATGAGGTACATGGGCCAAACCATATCCAACAGATTATCAGAAAACATTCAATATGTGTGTCTCAACCAACCATCTAAGACCGCAGAAACTCCAACAATAGCCTAGCTCTCCCTACATCACAGAGCCAGCAGAAACGAGAATTGCACGTGGACAAAGATGACTGGAGGACCCTTCTCCCTCTAGCTGCATCCTTATCCTTGGGTCTAACGTAAGTTGTGTCTTAATTTTGTACCGCTATTTCTTTTCATATTTTAATATAGCTGTTTCTTTCGTATTGCATATTTTCAATATCTTCAAAATATAATATTTCTTTCCCTCTTGACGACACGTCTTTCACACAAATATTTTTGTTTACCCTTAGATTCTTAAAGGCCCGTGTTTCACATAGACGAAGGAGTCCCCTCTCCTCTTTCTGTTTGGGATTTGCCCGTTCTGTCTACTACATCTCGTATCCAATGGACTACCTCTACCATCAGGATTTCGTCTCTTATGCTTGGCCTGTTTTGAAACGTCAATGGTGATGTATTATGATTTGACTACTAGTCTAATAGGAGATTACAAATACCATAAGGCTTTCTCTACAAGTTTCAACCATTTAATAATAATGGACTCTATGACACGGAAGCAGAATTGGATCAAGCACTGTGTTATAATATAGGACTCCAATACGAACTTTGCAAGACCTTATTCGACATGCACTAGAAGTGCTTGTAATTGCAACTTGCTAATTTAATGTGTTTTTAATCTTTTAATCTTTGTCTTGTACGTAATAGTTTTATGTCCCCATCTATGATATGTTTTATCATATGTTTCACTACATTACCCATAATTATTTAATATGTTTCATTTTCATTCATGTCATTCATACATTTCATGTTATATTTTACCTTTATTGAATCCTATATGATACTGATATCTATTGTTGTTTTGAGGCTGATGAAGGGGCTATAATAAGGACCCGAAACATGTACCCCAAGGGTGTTAATACAACCCTTTAAATGTGAATTACGTTGTATTGATCAGGCGGAACCTATCCCCCTCTTAGTGCATAATTGTTCAATCAATACGGAACCATGACAAATACGAATATATCCTTGGGTGATCATACAAGGAACAGATAATCTAGCTCCATTTGGCTTACAATGTATGAATTGCAGCCAATGGCCATAGCAGGGTTTTCACACCATATTTATTTATTATTTATTTAATTGAATAACACTATTACAGAGCATGTAAAATCAATACTTCAAATCTTGCCACATGTCTTTTTTTCTCTGCCCACATTCGCTTCATCCTCTCTGACTTCTGCTTTCGGAGCTGTTCAATGTTCCGTGGTTGCTTTCGTTGCCTTCCTTGTTCCTCCCTGAAGATCACTTTTTGAATTTTGTCCTGAAATAAAATAAATTCCTATTATATGTATCTGTAATGTCAATGTCAGCTTCCTTAAGATCCTTTAATGTCTGTGTAAACCACGCTGGTTGAACTTTAAGTTTTAACATTTTATTAAAAATTTGTTTTGTTAGCCTGTCATTATTCATTCTATTTAAATTCCCAAAAAATGACATCCGTCATTTCCGCATGGTGTGAATTATATTCTCCACATGGGCGTATATTTCCTTGTTAGGTCGTGGTCTGTTATAGTCCGTTTCTGTTTTCCTTGGGCCAAGGATGCATCGAACCAATCTTCTTTCCATGAGCATGATTTTGTTTATGTCACCTTTCCGCATTAACTTTAATGTTTCAGCTCCGAAGAGTGCTTCAGGTCACAACACAGAATTGTAATGTTTAATTTTAGTGTCCCATGATAATGCCTTCCTCTTGTATACATTTCTGGTGATCTGAAATGCTACGTTCATTTTCTTTGCTCGGACCTCTAAGCTATTTTTTTTTCACTGTTATTAATAGTGTAACGTGTTTTTCGAGGGTTTTTTATGCAACTGGCATAAGTCAGTAGGAAGCCATTCTATATTTATTTACGCGGCAAATTGTTCAGCCAAGAGAATTTTTCATGTTAATTTATTATTATTATTAATTTATTATAATTATTATTAAGATATTTTCGGAGTATTTTATAAAAATTATAAGCATACAGATAGGTTTTCTATGTCTTAGAAAACGCTATCAAGCAAATTATTACGAACGACGATATCATAGAAAATTATCTGATTACGGAATTTTACGGAGTTTTGTCAGTTAGGGTATATCGAGAGACGTGACTCACTGGGATTTCAAGTACACGCTTAATCTTGTGAGGAAGTATTACGCAAGGCTGGGTCGCAGCGTCCAGGAAAGGCGAATTGTTGGAACGGAACCCTCCCGCCGAGTGTAATGACCCAGAGAAGGGGAGTATAGCGCGTGGGGGTCAGCCAATCAGTAGAGGACCACGCATGCTGAAGTCGGCTGAAGAGAGGGGGAGCCGAGAGGGGCATATATCGTTCGACGCGCCGTGGAACCAGGACAATCTGTGAAATACTTGACGAGTATGTTGTACGCGGGAATCGCTCCGATGTTCCGTGGATTGGAGCACTAACTTTTGTATAACTTAACCAGTGCGGTTGTACGAGTGTTTGGGTCCGAGGTACGGATCATAGAATTATCTAATCTACGAGTATATCATCAAACATCGACGAGATGACGACGTCCAGGAGACTGTGGGAAGCTCACAGCATCATCCAGTACGAGGGAAAGGCTTCGGGCATTTCCAGTGGTAAGCGCCAATGACGCAGAAATACGCAATCTCTCTTTTCTCTTGGTTTTATATTTCATATTTCAGTAACTTCATAGCTTGGAAATAAGAGTAAAATCAATTTATCAGACTCCGTTTTCACGTAAGTTTCTATCGGTAATATTTAAATCACAACACTCCAATTTAAATTTTAAACTTATTGTTATTATTAATTTTGCTATACTTGTTTTATATAATAAATTCATTTCTTTTACAATGCAATCTTTGCTTTCAGTAGGTAGCATTAGATATAGACCAATTCCTTCTCCTGATACAATTGTTTGTTGGGTTAATGATCAAATCATACCACGATCTGAGTGAATCGAGTCTTGAATGTGTTCTGCCAGAGCTAGACGTTGTTAAATACAAATTTAGATTTCAACATTGCATTGAGGTCTTGGCGCCCATTAAAACAACATAGCTTAGGCAAAGGTAAACAGTTACATTTCTCACCCAACAGTAAGGGGCAGTCAAGACGTTTCATTTGTCGCCGACAACTTGGGGCTGAAAACCTAATAACATTTGTGGAAGGAGAAGGGTATATATTTCTGTGCCTGTATTTTGGGGGTTATTTGTCTTTATCAGTGTATATCATTATGGGGGATGAGAAAGAAAGACAGATGAGGTTACGTAGTGGTCATCAACGGGAGAGTGATGATACGAGCAGTATGTCGAGTGATGGTAGTACCGGGGTAGCGGAGGTAAATCCCGATACTGAAACAGGGAGTGTAGGCGGCCAACCAGAATTAAAAACTTTACTTCTTGAGTTCATGTATCAGAACAAAGTTAGTAGTGATCCTTTAAATGCAAAATTAGAACAGAATAATGCAAAATTAGAACAGAATAATGCAAAATTAGAACAAAACAGTAGGGAAAATAAAGAAAGTGCAGAAGCTTTAAATGCAAAATTAGAACAGAATAATGCAAAATTAGAACAAAACAGTAGGGAAAATAAAGAAAGTACAGAAGCTTTAAATGCAAAATTAGAACAGAATAATGCAAAATTAGAACAAAACAGTAGGGAAAATAAAGAAAGTACAGAAGCTTTAAATAAAAAATTAGAACAGAATAATGCAAAATTAGATAAGAACAACAAGGAAATTAGTGTGAAAATGGAGCAGATTAGAGGAGAAATCAGAGGAGTAATGGAAGAGAAGGTTAAAGAGATCATTGCAGATGTAGACAAGAAATTAGGAAAAGTACAGGAGGAGTTGGAAATTAGAATCAGTACACAAGCTGAAAATTTAAAAGAACTAGTGCAACTGGAAACACAGCAGGTCAAAAAGCAATTGGGGGGAGAAATTGACAAAATTCAGGTAGCTACTAAAGAGGTTAAGGAACAGCTGGGGGGTAGAACTGAGAAAGTCCACTCACAAATAGTTGCAGAAGTAAATGATTTAAGAGAGAGTAATAGAGAGAGCATTAGCAAGATTGAGGAGAAACAAGCAAAGCTATATGATAAAGTAGAAGAATCAGAAGGAAACATTAAATTAACAGTAAACAGTATTGAGAGGAAGGCTGAGGAGAAAATCACAGAATTAGAGTTAAAATTAAATGCTAGGATCAGGCAAGAAAATAGTCAGAATAGGCCAGTTTTTGTGAATAGCACACACAGGGAGGTAGAACTGGGTAAGTTCAGCAATCGACAGGGGTGCCCAATGGAGTTCATGGACACTATAGAAAATAAATTCGGGGAGAGGTTGGAAAAAGGTAGTATTGAGTGGTGCCAGGAAGTTGAAATTTTAGAACAAGTGTTCGTGGGGGAAACGAGGAATTGGTTTGCTGTCTACAGAGACAAGTTTACTGATATGAATGATTTTAAAATGAAATTCTGTGAAAAGTTCTGGAATGAGGTTATTCAGTCGCAGCATCGTGAGGGAGTAGTGTGTGGTAAATATAACCCTAAAGGAAGCTCCACCATGACCGAATACTTTTTAGGGCAGGTATTAGTGTGTAAATATCTGGATGGGTTGAAGGAGGAAAGTGATGTGGTAAGGTTGCTACTTAGGCACTTTCCCTATAGGATCAAGGAGGCTGCTTGTATCCAGAATGTAAAGACAATATCACAAGTAGAAAATTTGTTAAGCACATTTGATGCACTAGGGAGAGGGGGTTATGAGGACAATTTCAATAGGAACCAGGGTAATAATAATAATAGACCTAATGAAGCCAGGCATCAGGAAGTTCAAGGGAACGGTGGCGAAGGGGCCAACGCTCAAAATAGAAATAATAATAATCAGCTAAATCAGAACAGAGGAAATGGCTATGGTAATCAGTATCAAGGGAGGAACAATGATTTCAGGGGAAATCAAGGGAGGAACAATGATTACAGGGGAAATCAAGGGAGAAACAATGATTTCAGGGGAAATCAAGGAAGAAATTATAATGACAATAATTACAACCAGAATAGGGGTCAAGGAAGAGGACAGCCTAGTGGTAGTAATATACAGCCAAACAATGACAACACAACTCAGAACAACCAGACCAGTGCAGTAGTAACTAGTACTACGGCCAGCTGTAGCGGTTCTTTAAACGCGAACCAGGCTGCGAAGTAAGGTCAGAATCTCAGTCTGTAGCATGCCCTGTCCATACAATTATACAGGAACCCTATGACCTAAATGTAAGAAATGAATTATTACATGAACTAAATGATGAAGGTATTATTCAGGAAGTGGATAGTAAGAGCCCCATAGTTAAATTTAACGTGTCCGAGGCGTACACAGATGTTTTAATTGATAATGGTTGTATGAAGAGTTGCATAAGTAGTGCATTTTATGATAAAATGAAAGGAACTGGAGTAAATTTTGAGGAGATGCCAATTAAAAGCACTTTTGTTATCACAGCTGTTGGGAAGAGGTCTAAAGTAATTTCTAAGCAAGTTTTAGTAGACATTAAAATTAATAATCATGTAGAGAAGCAGATTTGCCTTGTAATTCCAAATTTAGTATTCAGTGTTATCTTGGGTTCAGAGTGGCTAAGTAGAGTGTCTGATAACTTATGTTATGATGTAGGGAGTTTGAAATTTAAATGGGGAGATTCTGAAGTAGAAGTAGCGTTCAATGACCATAGTCAGAGGAGTAGTATTGTAGGTGTGATTTGTACTTTAAATGAGATATCGCCAGCCGTAGAGCGGGGTTCTCCATGTTTTGTGGGCAATGTGATTACGAACGGAAGTCTAGAGGACTCGTTACGTGAAGCTGCATTTCAGGGAAATATAGAGGATGAACAGTGTGTTCGGCTCTATGATGTGTTATTGTGTAATAGGAGAGTTTTTGAGGATCGCATTGGTATGGCCAATTGCTATACACATTCATTGAACGTTATTGATAGGTCAGTATTCACAGGACATAGATATCCTGTACCTTTCGCTTATCAGAGTGCAGTTGAGGCACAAATTAATCAGATGCTTCAAGATGGGATTATTGAGCACTCTAACAGTCCATATGTTAATTCTTTGATCACGGTACCCAAGACCGACGGCACTGTTCGTATTTGTTTAGACGCTCGTTTGGTTAACAGTAGAATTAGTTCAGATCAGCTGAAATCTATGTCAATAGAGGAATTAATGCAAACATTTGAGGGGAAGAAGTATTTCACTTGTGTAGATTTGAGTTCCGGTTTTTGGCAAGTGCCACTTATGTACGAAGATAGACCATTTACAGCTTTTAGTCATAAATATAACCTTTATCAATTTTGTAGAACACCTTATGGATTAAAGAGTAGTTCAGCAGCTTTAATTAGGGCTTTAAACATCGCATTAGGGGATGACACAGGAGAGTTTGTAACCATTTACATTGATGATATGGTAATTAGTTCACGCAGTTTTGAGGAGCATCTACGTCATTTAGATATAGTTTTTCAGAAGTTAGATCAGGCAGGGCTCACTTTGAAGCTGTCTAAGTCGTCATTCTGTCAGTCAGAAGTGACATTTTTAGGTCATAGAGTGTCGAGTAGAGGTGTGACACCATAGGAAGGTAAAGATAACATTCTTGCAGACATGCTATCGAGGGACACTAATTTATGTAGGGATTATCCTGTGGTTAAAGCAGAGGACGGTATTTTAATATGTGCATGTGTGGACAGTAGCAACAGGGCATCGTTACATACACTGAGAAATATGCTAGTGGAGCAACGTGATGACGTTAAGTTAAAGGAGCCACTGGCTAGGTTGGAAATAGGTGAAGAAGAGTATGTGAAAGTAGGACGGTTCACGTACAAGATGCAGGATGGGCTTCTTGCAAGGAAATGTAGGAATAATCGGTGGGCAATATGTGTTCCTGCCACTTTGCGGGAGGAGCTAATTTGGTTCATTCATAGGGAATTAGGACACTTTGGTGCTGCCAAGGTCTTCTATGAAATTGGTCGTGACTTCATTTGGAGTAAAATGGGAAGGGATGTTAGGAGGATTTTAGCTAAGTGTGACACCTGTCAAAGGAGTAAATATCCAGTTAAATATTTAGTGGGGGAGAGATCTGCAGTTCTCACCAGTAGTCCCGGCGAACTACTGTGTGTGGATTTATTTGGCCCGATCGTTAAAGGACAGTACGGCTACGAGTACATTTTTATAGTTATTGACGCTTTTAGTAAGTATGTCAAGCTATATCCGCTAAGGAAAGCCACGGGACTAGCGTGTAGCTGTCTGATCATTAATAAGTATGTAGGCTACCTGAGTTTGGCATTCCTCTCAGGATACTATCTGACAGTGGACCACAGTTTACTGCAAAGAAATGGAGAACCAGTATGCAGGAAGCTGGTATAACACACGTTCATTCCTCTGTAAGGTACCCTCAGGGTAATTCTGCAGAGCGTCCATTAAGGGAAGTGGCTCGTCTTTTTCGGACTCTAGTGCATGACAAGCATGCGGCCTGGGTTGGACATCTTCCCAAGGTCGAGACTTGGCTGAATTCTGTCCAGCATGAGAGCACGAAATTGACGCCATACGAAGTTCACTTCGGAAAAAGACCACAAAATGAACTAGCGAGGGTGTTGGGATTAAATGAGGGTAAGCAACCGGGGATGGATTACATTGTCCAGTTGGCGAAACAGAATTTATCTAAGTCAGCACAAAAGAGAATTCGCCAACAAAAAGAAACTAAATTTGACCTATTCGAGCCAGGAGACAGAGTCTTACTTAGAGTGCCGAAACAGTCAAATAAGCTAGAGAAAGTCATGTCCAAGTTCTTTTATCTCTACGAGGGCCCATTTATAGTTTCCAAACGTATTGGGAAAACAGCATATGTGCTGGAGAATAGTGAGGGAAACAGATTATACGGGACGTATAATATTCATAGTCTACGAAAATATGTGTCATAAAGTGAGTGTGTTAAGCTGGCGAGCCACCCTATCAAATGAGTAAGTGTGGTGTCTGGTGCGTGGAAGATCTGGTCTTCAAGGCAGGCGTATCAGAAGTCGCACAGGGGGGTAGTATGTAAGTAAATGAGAGTTTTTAAGGTACAGGGAAATATGACGGGATTGTCGGATGCTCTTGAGCACTAAAATGTCTCGATACACCAAGGCCAGAATTTGGTAGCGCTGGTGAATTCCCATTTGCCTCCAAGAGATGGGTGAGCGCTTGTACATGGTATTTTTGCTTAAGGCGTCCACGAGGCAAAAGATGGGCCATCAGAATGCGAGACAGTCCTTCATGAAACTCATACATATCAGCACACGTGATTTCTGTTTACGGCCTCGCCATGTAAGATTTGTAAGTGTGTAATTTATGATAATTTGTACAAAGGTATTATTTGTGTGAGAAGAATTGATCTGTGTTGAGAACTAGTATTAAGTAGAATATGGTCTACGGGAACTTAACAAGAAAGGGCGATTACGGCACAGAAATATTTGGTGTTATATGTAATGCACATTTACTGTTTTTTTTTTTCAGAAGTCAATATTAATTTAATCATCTTTTATAAAGAGAGATCATGTATTATGGTCACGAGGCGCTGCCACAATAGTGTGATCGTGTGCTCAGTGATAAGTGAGATTAAATTTCACCATAAGGAAGGGACCTCCAGTGAAATTAGGAAGTTCTATGGTGATATAAATATATCAGAACACCTTCAATGCGTGTGATATGACATCATAAATACATAGTGCTCACACATTAATTATGTCTATTTCTCCAACATAGAGGAATTTGAGAGGCGGAAATATCCGTGGAACACTATTTTATATGAGAAACATTGGACTGGTTGCAAAGTGCAATCCATAGTGACAACAAACTTTGACGCAAAGTGCGTGAAGAAAAATTATGAGTGTATATATCTGTAATTTAGGGAGATTTCATATATGTAATATGTATTTTGGATGGGGTTTATTAACGTGTCTGGGATAATCGGATAATGGACCGTCGTCACGGTAAATCATCCGATGATCCGAGGCGAATATGTAACGTGTTTTTCGAGGGGTTTTTATGCAACTGGCATAAGTCAGTAGGAAGCCATTCTATATTTATTTACGCGGCAAATTGTTCAGCCAAGAGAATTTTTCATGTTAATTTATTATTATTATTAATTTATTATAATTATTATTAAGATATTTTCGGAGCATTTTATAAAAATTATAAGCATACAGATAGGTTTTCTATGTCTTAGAAAACGCTATCAAGCAAATTATTACGAACGACGATATCATAGAAAATTATCTGATTACGGAATTTTACGGAGTTTTGTCAGTTAGGGTATATCGAGAGACGTGACTCACTGGGATTTCAAGTACACGCTTAATCTTGTGAGGAAGTATTACGCAAGGCTGGGTCGCAGCGTCCAGGAAAGGCGAATTGTTGGAACGGAACCCTCCCGCCGAGTGTAATGACCCAGAGAAGGGGAGTATAGCGCGTGGGGGTCAGCCAATCAGTAGAGGACCACGCATGCTGAAGTTGGCTGAAGAGGGGGGGAGCCGAGAGGGGCATATATCGTTCGACGCGCCGTGGAACCAGGACAATCTGTGAAATACTTGACGAGTATGTTGTACGCGGGAATCGCTCCGATGTTCCGTGGATTGGAGGACTAACTTTTGTATAACTTAACCAGTGCGGTTGTACAAGTGTTTGGGTCCGAGGTACGGACCATAGAATTATCTAATCTACGAGTATATCATCAAACATCGACGTGATGACGACGTCCAGGAGACTGTGGGAAGCTCACAGCATCATCCAGTACGAGGGAAAGGCTTCGGGCATTTCCAGTGGTAAGCGCCAATGACGCAGAAATATGCAATCTCTCATTTCTCTTGGTTTTATATTTCATATTTCAGTAACTTCATAGCTTGGAAATAAGAGTAAAATCAATTTATCAGACTCCGTTTTCACGTAAGTTTCTATCGGTAATATTCAAATCACAACGCTCCAATTTAAATTTTAAACTTATTGTTATTATTAATTTTGCTATACTTGTTTTATATAATAAATTCATTTCTTTTACAATGCAATCTTTGCTTTCAGTAGGTAGCATTAGATATAGACCAATTCCTTCTCCTGATACAATTGTTTGTTGGGTTAATGATCAAATCATACCACGATCTGAGTGAATAGAGTCTTGAATGTGTTCTGCCAGAGCTAGACGTTGTTAAATACAAATTTAGATTTCAACATTGCATTGAGGTCTTGGCGCCCATTAAAACAACATAGCTTAGGCAAAGGTAAACAGTTACATTTCTCACCCAACAGTAAGGGGCAGTCAAGACGTTTCAATAGTTATCCATCACACCATATTATAAGAGTAAAATACAGGGAGCGGCAAAAAGATCTGACGGTTTATGTCGTCGTACGGCTGAGCGAGTCGAAGAGGACGCGTTTCATCTCGTAACACAATTTTGTTATGGGTGAGTAATTTTAGAGCTACAGGTTCAGCTTTAAAACGTGCGTCGACAGGCCGTCCAAGGTCAGCCAGGACACCAGAAAATGTTGAGCGAGTGAGACAAGCTGTGGAAACCAGCTGCTGCTTTGCTAATGTCTGATCGAACAGTGAGCCGAATATTGCGTTTCGATTTGCATTTTCATCCGTATAAAATGGTTATTGTTCAGCAGTTGAAGCCTAATGACTATGCAAAGCTTCAGTGCAAGACTGGAAGAATGCATGGCAAAAGATGGGCATCATTTGAAAGACGTTATCTTCAAATCTTAAAAGTTAAAATCTATTGTTCTTTCATGTTTTCCATTAATTGACATGTACACCTTGCTGTTATAAGTAATAAAAGAGTTTGTATCATCTAAAATGTTTGTGTTGTTGAGATTTAAAAACCGTCAGATCTTTTTGCCGCTCCCTGTAAATACCGATATAGCAATTTCAAAATTAAAATCGCCGGCATATCAAAGGAAATAGTCTCATTTTTAATATATTTTGTTGTTCTATGCTGCAGAGGAACCATTATGGAGACAAGCTAAACATAAAATGTATACCTGTGATGGCGTGGTGGTACGCCAATATGCACCGGGTTCTATTTCCGGTCAACGCATGTAAGATTTTCGAAGTGAAATGCCATGTCCTGTGATCCGGATTCCACGTGGCTCATGATCGCACGATTAACGGTGTAATAAATTTATATAACCTAGCTTTTTTGTTTGCCACCTCACTGCATTAAAATATACACTGATTTATTAATACCTTAACATTGTGATCCGTGAGAAAAGATCTGTATCTATGACATGTATGAGATACATACATTCAATATATATACAGGGTGTTTCAGAAATACTTTTACAAACTTTGGGGATTGGTTCGTTACACCAAAACAAGAAAAAAAGTTCCTATACACACATGTCCCAAAATCTTTCGTTTTCGATTTATTAATGAAAGAACATTGTACAGTGACACATTAAAAAAGGTTCCTGACACCGACAGATGGAAAAACTGTCAAATGCACAGGTGTTCCAGACAGGCTCGCCATCAGCACCAGTTTAGGATTAATGTGTGGGCTGGCATTGTAGGTCCATACGTTCTAGCAGCACGTCTTACAGGTGCTGTCTCCAGAGACTTTATCCAAAACACCCTTTCAGACTTACTGCATGACAATGTGCCCCTGCAAATACGACAACGTATGTGGTGGATGCATGATGGGGCTCCTGCACACTTTAGTCACCTTGTTCGCACTGCACTGACGGAGATCTTCCAGGACAGATGGTTGGGTAGAGGAGGACCCGTTCCATGGCTTGCACGGTCCGTTAGACTTTTATCTGTGGTGTCGGGAACCTTTTTTGACAAGAGTTCATGTGTTAAACACTTCCAAACAGGCTGTCAATTAATGTTTCACTGTACAATGTTCTTTCATTAATAAAGCGAAAACGAATGATTTTGGGACATATGTGTATATGAACTTATTTTCTTGTTTTGGTGTAAGGAACCAATCCCCCAAGTTTGTAAAAGTATTTCTGAAACCCACTGTATAGCACCAAACACTCACTGCCTGGGAACATGGCTCTGGTTTGGGAAAATCCCTGGAAAAGGTTGAAGTCACGATCTACACAATATGTCCTTCTTCTTCAAAATATAATAATGTTTCTTCTCCACTTTCAGATCCTTCCTTTCTGGTTGTTATATCACAATGAACATATTTTTTCTCGATCCTAATCGCTTCTGTGTTTAGGATGCCTCTTTTCATCTTGTTCCTTCCATAATTTCTGGCAACTCAATTCCCATCTCTCCATACACATCAATTTCCTCCGACTGTCGTAACAGTCAAATTCTAAAGTCCTTCTTGGATAATCTTCCTCAATATTCGATGATCCAATCTGGCAATCGCAAGCACAACTCGAAGCCTTCCTCCTGACTTGTTGGCACTTCCACAAGAAATGTCTCTTGGAAACACAACCCTCTATACTTGTCTGTCTGCATGGACAAACCTAATCACAATACTTGATACTCTTCTATTCTTGTTATTGCATATTCCCCAAGCTCTCTGCATGTTACTACCATCTTCCTCAAGCTTTCTATCAGGCCCATTGCTAGTCCGTTGTCAATGAGATTTGTCAACAACTAAGGTCACTATATAAAATGTTTAGCTCAGGCAATAAGGCGGCCATTTTGGTAACCTCATTTTCTCACATCACACACCACTATATAACAAAAGAGAAACTGTTCCACCTAGTCAATACATTTATTTAAAACAAGTTATAAACTTGTTATTATATGGTACATGTTTCGGGGCCTCTAGTACTGGTCCCTTCTTCAGCCATAAATTAAGATGTAAAATCCAGCATAATTAAAGATATCATAAAAAAATACATAAAATGATGAGTGAATGGATGAAATGAGGTGAAAAAGAACATATTAACCATGATTTTCGCATGCACAAACATTAGAACATTGCTAAATAAGTGTTTGTTCACAAGAACCTAGTATTACCAATGGTGTTACATTTTACTGAAGCGCACTCATGTTAATTCTCATGGTTAATATGTTCTTTTTCACCTCATTTCATCCATTCACTCATCATTTTATGTATTTTTTTATGATATTTTTAATTATGCTGGATTTTACATCTTAATATATGGCTGAAGAATGGACCAGTACTAGAGACCCCGAAACATGTACCATATAATAACAAGTTTATAACTTGTTTTAAATAAATGTATTGACTAATATTATCATTTAGACTTTCACGGCCCATGTTACTATTCATAATGTTGAATTTTGGGCTTATGCCGTGTTTTATTATATTAAAATTCGACGCATTTCGAAAGAAACCATGTCTTTCTTCATCAGGAATAATCTGGAATACGACAAATGATTGCTAAGAGAAAGCAACAAAGAACATATAGAAGGTACCCAAAGATGGACGCCATTATAGCCCCATGTTATGGACAACGGAAAACAGCAGTGAATTACTTTCTCAGTGTTCTGATAATAGGCAGCCAGGATTCACTGAGATTGTAGCCGGTGTCGCAGTTGAAATTATCTGGGTGTTTACGTATTTCAACCGCCTCCCTGATGATTCTGGGACGATATTGCTTTATACGGGCAAGAACATCCACTCCTTGGAACATGACATCATGGCCAGGTGTTAAAGCATGATCAGCAACAGCTGATTTATCAGGTTGAATGAGCCTGATACATCTATTATGCTCCTTAATGTGAGTGCATATTGTACATACATAACACGACGGATCGTATTGCTAAAATCCTACGTCGGTACAACATACGGACTGTATTTGGAACTTCTGTTAAGATTAGGCAACTCCTGCGACCAACTAATGACAGTTTGCCTAAATTGCAACAACCGGGTATCTACAGAGTTCCCTGTACTTGTGGCAAGGTTTACATCGGGCAGACTTCGAGAACAATATGCACTCGCATTAAGGAACATAATAGATGTATCAGGCTCATTTAACCTGATAAGTCAACTGTTGCTGATCATGCATTAACACCTGGCCATGATGTCATATTCCAAGGAGTGGATGTTCTTGCCAGTATAAAGCAATATCGTCCCAGAATCATCAGGGAGGCGGTTGAAATACATCAACACCCAGATAATTTCAACCGCGACACCGGCTACAATCTCAGTGAATCCTGGCTACCTATTATCAGAACCCTGAGAAAGTACCGTAATTCACTGCTGCTTTCCGTAGGGACCAATTGCTTGAACAGTTCTCCAACACCAACTCACATTATGAATGACATGGACAAGCTCGTGGACGAAGTGGATAGTGCCTTTCCAAGTTCAAAAGTGTGTGTTAGTGGTGTATTACAAAGACGTGACATAGACCCACGATACATTAATGCAGTGAATTCAACACTGGATTGGTTGTGTAGTGAAAAACACATTATTTTTTTAGAAGGGAACTCTTGGTTACAAGACAGGGACCTTGCTTATGATGGTCTCCACCTCAATAGAAGAGGAACAATGAAATTTGGAAAACTTTTAAACAGAGTTGCCAAGTTTTTACTCTCGGAAAACTAATTGCTAGAACGAGTGATGATATCTTATTGTTTAGAGAGAAGAAAGCGCTGACTACAAGTGGACACCTAGGTGAAGTACAGTGCAGTGAACATAAGTACAACTGTTTGGATGAGTTCATGCAACAGGACTGTAATATAAGTGCATGCATAAACTCATTAGAATTAGGTGGAGAGGTTAGGTGTTTGTACATTAATAGCAGAAGTATTCGGAATAAGCTTGATGACATTGAAATTCTCTTGCAAATGATAGGCCAGATAGATGTATTGGTAGTTACAGAAACCTGGGTGAAAAGTAATGAGGCAGATTTTTATAACTTCAACAATTTCACAAGTGTGTTTGCTCATAGAGATGACAAAGTTGGTGGGGGTCTGGGTATTTATGTATCACACAAATGGAAAGTGAATGTTAAAAGAAAGTGTGAAATGAATCATAGTTTGATTTGGATTGAGGTATTCAGAGATGATGTTAAAAGTAATAGGCCAACATATAAAAGCATTGATATTATTGCAGCATATAACCCCAATAGAAGCAATGCCATACCCTTCTTAAATTCATTTGAAAGTTTTCTTAGCCAGATAAACAATAAATTATGCATCTTCCTCGGAGATACCAACATTGATATCCTAGCTGATGATCAATTAAGAAGGAAATATCTAAATCTAATAGCATGCTATAGGTTTAAACAGTGCAACACTAAATATGCTACACGACTTTGTGACACTGCAGCTACCTTAATAGATCACGTGTCACTAAAAAATTCAGAATTAAGTTATAAAATATCAAATGTCCGCAATGATATTAGTGATCACAGTATATTAATTCTTGATATTTCCAAGACCAATTATAGCACGTACACTCAGTCACATAACTCGACAAAATCAACAACACACGAGGACTCTTGGGATAGGCAACACACTCCTGAAACTAATATATCTATAAACGCTGATTCCCATAATGATGCAAACAGTACTGTTAACTCTCTATATAACTCTTTCATCAAACAATTGAATCTAAGGAACAGGCATAGTCAAAGAAAAATAACAAACAATAAAAGACAGACTAGGGCTACTAACTTACCATGGGTCACAGCTGAACTCCTTACACTTATAAAACAACGAGACACTCTGCATGCAAAGCTCAAAAATCCCCTTCACAAAAATAATAATGATATGAACCAAGAATACTGTAGATGCAGGAATAGTGTAACAAACCAAAAAAGAAGACTAAAGTCAAATTACTACTCAGAAAAATTCAGAACATATGGAAACAATTCCAATAAAACTTGGGAGACTATCAAAGAAATCATACACAACGAAAAGCCATCAGTTGAGACATGCACTTCACTTGAAATAGACAACAAAATTATCACAGACAATCAAGAGCTATGTGAATCATTTAACTTGTTCTTCACAAACATTGCTGGAAGTCTAGCAAAAGCTATTCCTGAACAGAAGGAAATCCTCAGTAAGGACCACAAGCAGTCAAATTCACTCTACTTATATCCAACAGATGAAGCAGAGGTTAAGTCCATCATCACAAATTTAAAGAATAAAAAGAGCTGTGGCTTAGATAGGATCAAGACAAATTTCATTAAAAACAATATGCAATCATTTATTAAAATCTTGGTTGAAATGATTAATGAGTCCTTAGTTACTGGCATGATACCAGATGACTTAAAAGTGGCCAAAGTAGTTCCTATATTTAAGGGTGGTGACAAAAGAAATCCAAATAATTATAGACCTGTTTCTATTTTATCGGTAGTTTCAAAAATTCTGGAAGAAGTGGTAAAAACAAGATTGCTTTCATTTCTGAACAAGAATACATTCTTTCATAATATGCAATATGGATTCAGGGAAAAATCTAGTACTGAGGCAGCAACTATTGACCTAATAACAATGCTACAAGAAACTATTGACAAAAACAAGATGTTCAGCAAAGAACATATAGCCTACTTTCTCCTAAATGTATGGGTATCTTTATGACTCTTTGTCCTCATCCCTAAAACAATCACCCCAACCACAATGTATTGTTTGTTTTCTTTTATATTGATAATAAGCCAGTAAGTGTCAAGATCAATATTATATACTTTATGATGATTGAATAACAAAACTACTAACTTATTGTAATGCATTCACGTCCGTTAATCTCTATATTAAGCCAGCCTGCAAAATTAAGAATCTTCCGCCCCAATCATCTTCCGCCCCAATCACAGTAGGTGGTGCTGCGACCTATCAGTGAATTAATCTTTATCTTGTACGCCTATGCACTGCCATCGTAATGTACTACGATGGCAGTGTTCTATGGGTGTTGAATGAGTAGGCAGTTTAAAGTAGCCAAGAGGGAGGCGATCCAGCTGGCAGTGTTTAAAGGTATTCGGAGCGCGATCGTGGCTAATAGTTGAACTACCAGTATTACAAAATTGCCATACTTCAGGAGGCCAGCTCAGGCATTTACACAGCGTTATGTTTGGAACAATATTACCCACATAACCCACAAGAGGACAGCACCGTACAGAGGCATTAAGAAGGCTGTGGTTAATGACAACGTGTATCTAGTTCTTCTATTCTCCTTTTTCTAATGTCTTCTGTTTATGTGCGATGCTGGGACTGTGATTTTATTAATATACGAGTGTATACTTTATCCTCTCCTTTGAGCTAAATGACATTTTATTCAGTATCTGTGGGAAAAGCTCGTGCACATCATTTGTAATAGAATTCAAGAAAAAAAAAACCTAACTGTAGCAGTATTCGATCCCCAGTCAACTGCGTGTCAGACTAACATGCTAGCCCAGAGCTAACCGTATCCATGACGTCAGGTGTTCTTAACTGACATATTAGATACAAACTGTTGGCAAATAATGACTTTAAATAAACGATTTCTTCACTGCAGTACATCTTCATTAAAGATCATTTCATACAAAGTTTATATTATTGTATCAGTACGGTATATCACATACATCATACTAAAACTACTGAAATATAAGACAGGCACATGAGGACAGCTGCCATCTTGTCGTGTGACACAAACGGCTCCGCTCTTTTAAGCCACTCATACTGTATAATATTATAATATTAAATTATAATAAATAACGGATCACGACCTTCAGGAGAGCTTAAACCCCCCCTAGGCTCGATAATCGGAATTGGTGGGTCTTAAGCTATTTATTAAAATGGTTGCATAATTCACACGGCCGCCATCCTGAAATGGCATGGCCGATGACCTTGAATTTTGGGTGAAAGACGCGTCCTATATAAAGGTATGTTGTCACCAAATTTGGTGGAGATCGGATGATTAATTTAGCCGTAATTTGATTTTACGTTTTGAACATTTGAGTGGCCGCCATTCTGTTTTGGTAAAGATGGCGGCGATATAAAGTATGACACTGAGGTGTCCTTTACTAGTGCTACCTCTGTACCAAATTTCGTTCAATTCGGTTTCACCGTGTTCGAATTGATAGGGGGGGGCAGACATTCAGAGTACACACACTCACACACACACAGACACACACACACACACACACACACACACACACAGACTCACACACACACATACACACACACACAGACTCACACACACACATACACAAACACAGACAGACACACTTTTTTCGCCCTGTGTTGATCTCATAAGTCTACTTTCATTTTTTGCAAAAATCGAAAGTAGGCTAATAATATTGCAGTTGGGTTATTTATTGATCTCACAAAAGCCTTTGATACAGTAGATCATAAAATACTGTTGTCAAAATTAGAAAATGCTGGTGTCCGAGGTATAGCTCTAAAATGGTTCCAAAGCTACCTTATTGGAAGAAAGCAGCATGTAGCTTTGAATAAATGCATAAGTTCAGAAAAATATATAACTCATGGCGTTCCACAAGGATCTATACTTGGACCTACATTATTCTTAATGTATATAAATGATATTGTGGAATGAAATTTGAGAGGGCATATCAAATTGTATGCAGGTGATACAAATGTCTTCTACACTGGGAAAGACATAATTGAAATCATACAAAATGTGCAACAAGATATAAATACTCTCTCACAATGGTTCCAGGCCAATAAATTAACAATGAACCTACAGAAGACCAATTACATGGTAATTTCAAAACAAAGCATGAAAGAAATCACACATGACAAAATATATATAAATAATATTGAAATAAAAGAGGTTAATCAGGCAAAGTATTTAGGTCTAATCATCGACAAACACCTGACCTGGATTGAACACGTTGAACGAATTGCTAAGAAACTCTCACCTGTAGTAGGGATCCTAAGGAAACTTCGGTATCTTATTCCCCTAAACCTTGTAAAACAAATCTACTATTCACTTGTACATAGCAAGCTCCAATATTTAAATGTTATTTGGGCTCACTGCAGGAAATCCACACTGAATGATTTAATGACTATTCAGAATAGGGCTATTAGAAACATATTTAACCTTCCTTACTGCACTCCAGTAAAAGATCTGTACATCAAAAGTAAAATTCTACCCCTCAGCATAAGTGCAGAACTCCGAGCAGCTATGCTAATATACAAGATTAAACACAACACAATACTCTATAGCTCTCCATACATCTTGAACTCAGACAATCATTCTTATGGAACTAGGCATGCGAAGGACGTAGCCTTATATATCATTCACTCTTCTAAATATGGTAGAAATAGTTTCAAGTTCTCTGCATCACAGTCATATAATAAACTTCCTGATGAAGTAAAAAGTGCACCAACTTTGTCGGTATTTAAGAGGAAAACTATGGAAGTATTGTGGGAAAAATTCGATGCATCTTAATACATCAAATAAGTTAATTTATGTATAAGATTAAAAATCGTAAGTGCTTATCATTTTAAGGGACCTTGGTCTAAACAATCTTAGATATGGTATCAACCTTATAATAGGCCTATGTTCTTATTCATCAATTTGTGTTACCTTCAGAATTTTCTTCCTTGGTGTGTAAACACACATATTACTGTACAATTCCTCTGTACGAGCCTATGGCTCTTTGGAATTAATTGAATAAAATATCTATATCTATCTAACATGGGGCTATAATGGCATCCATGTTTGGGCACTTTCTATATGTTCTTTGTTACTTTCTCTTAGCAATCATTTGTTGTATTCCAGATTATTCCTGACGAAGAAAGACATGGTTTCTTTCGAAACGCGTAGAATTTTAATATAGTAAAACACGGCATAAGCCCAAAATTCAACATTATGAAATGTATTGACTAGTCGGAACAGTTTCTCTTTTGTTATATAGTGAATCTGTCAATACGGAAAATGAACTTCTTTCAGAGCACAATTCACACACCACGGCGCTAACACATACTTACAGAATTACTAAATAAAGTTGATACCCATATCCAACTAAAATAGTGACTTGATCAGGTAATAATTATACAATAATTATTCCTGTCCTCAATATAATAATATTAACCGCACAAGGCGAAACCCCGAGGGTGAGATATGTAACTGAAAAATTTCGGTTACAACGGTCACGTAAAACTACAAGCTTCCTTCCTTTTAAAGAAACTCTGGATGTGATAAAACAGTCTGAGACATTTGGATCCAAGAATTTTTGACGGGTCGTTCCCAGAAAGTGAAAGTTGAAGGCCGATTCTCGGATGAAATTACCGTAACGTCAGGTATCCCTCAGGGCAGCGTAATCAGAACTTTGTTATTTTTGACGTTTATAAATGACTTACCAAATGGGATTCGCAGTGACTGTCGATTGTTTGCGGATGATTGTGTAATATATCGAAAGATACATGACTCACAAGTCAATGCAGTACTTCAAGATGACCTGAACCTGGTCTATAAGTGGGCGATTGAAAATAAAATGAAAATAAACACAAGAAAATGTAGTCTAATAAAAATAGGGAAAGCGCGAAGGCAAGATTTTCAATATAACATTGGCTCGGAAATACTTGTAGAAGAAGATTCTTGCAAATATTTGGGCGTTTACGTAAGAAATGATATGAAATGGAGTAGTCATATAGGATGTGTAGTTTCTAAAGCTTACAAATCCCTGCACTTTGTAATGAGGGTATTAAAAGGAAGTAGTACCTCTGCTAAAGAATTAGGATATTTGTCACTTGTAAGACCTATTCTGGAAGACGCCTCGGCGGTTTGGGATCCATATCAAGTAGGGCTCATAAATGAGTTGGAAATGGTACAAAGAAAGGCCGCTAGGTTTGTGCTCAGTGACTTTAATCCCAGGAGCAGTGTGAGCCGTATGTTAAAGAAACTTGGGTGGGAATCACTTGAGGCTAGGAGGATGAAATCTAGACTCTACGCTGTGTACAACATGTATACAAATCAACCAGCATGGGGTGAGCTTAGCAAACGTATGGAAAAGCCTACTTACATGGGTAGGAGCGATCATCCTTTCAAAGTTAAGGGCCGACCACAGCGAACAAATTATGGTAAATATACTTTCGTAAACCGTGCCATTGATAATTGGAACTCTCTACCTGCCGCAGTCTTAGAGCCTTTTCCCAAACATATAGGTGTGTTTAAGAAAAGACTGACTATTTGTGTAAATACTCCAGTTTAATTGTTAGTGAATTGTTATGTACAGTTATTTATTTGTTATGTGTATCTAATTTGCCACCGGGGGACACACCCCCAATTGCAAATAAACAAATGAATGAAATGAATGAATTTGGCAAGAGCTGTGGCCATAGTTATTGACGTGGGTTCACATGTTCTCAGGATGGCGCTGATATCAACAGACCTGGGCTGGCCCAACGGCCTGGCCATCGACCGTCCTGCAGGCAGGATCTACTGGAACGATGGCAAGCGTCACACTATAGAAAGCTCAGACCTTGCCGGGTTGGACCGGCGGGAGATAATATCGGGCGTGCTCCATCCGTACGGCCTCGTCATCGTCGGCAACCACATCTACTGGACGGACTGGCAGACGGAGGCACTACATCGCGCCGAGAAGATCAATGGCTCCGACAGCATGATAATCAGAGGCAATCTGGAGGGGCTGATGGACGTGCGCTCTGTGCAGGTTGGTACTAGGGTGGCTGCCTGGCTGATGGCTTCTCCTCCACTTAAGGGAGTGCTTGTTGGTACACCTGCATCAGACATAGAATACAGGGTCTTTCATATAAAAAGAAGAGCGCCAAGCGGCGGCTCTGTTAACTGCAGCTGCGGTCACCTTGGCCGAGCTTGTGGAGCGCCACGGTCCCCTGCTGTAGTATTGAAAGCGCTCGCATAGTACATACGAGGGTTATTTTTTTTTTTTTTTTTTTTTTTTTCAAGTTCCAATTGACTGTCAAAATAACAGATTGACATTACCAAACTTGACCTTGCAATAAGCGTGCAGGTGCTCAGTCGTCAGTCTAAACCTCAATAGCTAACATGGTGAGACATTGCAACATTGTATATTTTTATGTAAAACTTACTTTAAGTCCGAGTTGGCTCGGCGGGTACGTGATGCATTTGTTCAGCAATTTCCTGATGAAGTGCCACCTTTACTAGCACAGATTCATGTAATTGCAAATAAGTTTGACACTACTGGCTCGGTGCTCAATAAAAAACATGCCCACACACGAGCAGTTTTAACAAAGGATGAGCTAGATGACATTGGCGAGAATCTTGAACGGTCTCCGAATAAATCACTCACAAAATTAGGACAAGTAGGGGTTTCCGTTTCATCAACAATAACTAACTAACTAAAGGAAGATTTCAGCATTGTACACACGCTAGCAAGGCCGCTGCATCACATAGGATTGTACACACGCTTAAAGCAGGGGGCCTTGGCGCGTCACAAGCTCGGCCAAGGTGACCGCAGCAGCGGTTAAGAAAGCCGACACTTGGCGCACTTATTTTATTTGAAAGACCCTGTATAACAGAATGATGCCATATGCTCAGGGCATTTTTCCAGGGGGAACGCGGGGGTACGCGTACCCCTTAAACATTTGAAAACTGTTTAAGAAAACAATATTGGTACATTTGTATCTAGTCCGGCAAATATAACTTCCGACTTAAGTTCATCGATCAGCTGGCGCCAACGCGCTGTTCACAACAGCTGGAGGAGATTTAAAGTAATCCTCGATTTAAATCGATCTATTGAATCAGATTGTTTTAGTCGGCAACGAGGAACTCAGCAGCATAATCATAACAATAGGCCATATTATTTTCTGCTCGACAAAAGCTTTGTGTAATTGCTGCCTTATTCGAAGAAATTTACTTGTCTAGGCAAAAATAAGTAACATACTCCAACAATCGCGAAAAGAAAGTTCTGCTCTTATAAGCACGCAGGCTAGTGTTTGGAGTTGGGACAGGATGTTAGTTTGTTTGTTGGTTGTTTAGTTCTGAAGGAAGAAGAAAATAACAAACTTTTTTACATCCACCCAGGAATCGAAAAAGCTGAAAGTCAATGAATTAATGAGTTAATAAATTAACCTGATTCAACCTTTCAATTAACATGTCAGCCCATAAAGTAATAACCGGACTCTGCAAATTGCCAAAAATTGCAAGATAATGATGTTCTGTCGACTACAACTGAGAGTACCTCTTAAATTTTGTTTAGAAAAAAAGATACAGTCAGTCTGAGAGACTAGACTTTATATAATTTCAAATGACTCATGCTACAAATGCTACACATGTTAGAAAGGCTCTTTGCACTCTGCCGCATGACGTCACGCACTCGCCGTCTCCGTATCACATAACTCCAGACCCCAGGAGTAAACTCAGACTCAACAGACTCCATTACCCTTTAACTTAGGCTTCCCGCGCGGGGGCTGCATGACATCACGCACTCGCCGTCTCCGTTCGCATAACGCCAGACCCCAGGAGTAAACTCAGACTCAACAGACTCCATTACCCTTTAACTTAGGCTTCCCGCGCGGGGGCTGCATGACGTCACGCACTCGCTGTCTCCGTTCGCATAATGCCAGACCCCAGGAGTAAACTCAGACTCAACAGACTCCATTACCTTTTAACTTAGGCTTCCCGTGCGGGGGCTGCATGACGTCACGCACTCGCCGTCTCCGTTCGCATAACGCCAGACCCCAGGAGTAAACTCAGACTCAACAGACTCCATTACTTTTTAACTTAGGCTTCCCGTGCGGGGGCTGCATGACGTCACGCACTCGCTGTCTCCGTTCGCATAACGCCAGACCCCAGGAGTAAACTCAGACTCAACAGACTCCATTACCCTTTAACTTAGGCTTCCCGTGCGGGGGCTGCATGACGTCACGCACTCGCCGTCTCCGTTCGCATAACGCCAGACCCCAGGAGTAAACTCAGACTCAACAGACTCCATTACCCTTTAACTTAGGCTTCCCACGCGGGGGCTGCATGACGTCACGCACTCACCGTCTCCGTTCGCATAACGCCAGACCCCAGGAGTAAACTCAGACTCAACAGACTCCATTACCCTTTAACTTAGGCTTCCCACGCGGGGGCTGCATGACGTCACGCACTCGCCGTCTCCGTTCGCATAACGCCAGACCCCAGGAGTAAACTCAGACTCAACAGACTCTATTACCCTTTAACTTAGGCTTCCCACGCGGGGGCTGCATGACGTCACGCACTCGCCGTCTCCGTTCGCATAACGCCAGACCCCAGGAGTAAACTCAGACTCGGTGCATATGCACTGAACAACATGATGACGTCATACACGTAACCGTGACGCATAACGATGAAGTCGACAAGATCATTTGAAATGATAAAAAGCAAGGCATATACTTAGAATGTTTTGGGCGATCTTTCATTGATGGAGAAGAGAAAATAGATGCTGCTGTAGGGTGGTTGGAGGGGGATAAACATGGAAACCTATTGAAGGCTTTGACGTGGCGTCATGCGTGTCCCCTTATCAGTTTTCATCACAAGGCTGAGTTTTAGCCAGTAAGTGGAGAAGGACGGGGAGCCTCCGACAGTACTTCCCTTTACCCTCCTCCACAGACAAAGGGTTGCCCAAAAATTCTGGATAGCATATGACATCATTCCTTTCTATTTCTAGAGTGTTCTTATGTTGTAAATTACTGCTTTCCATCTACCTTCTCATATGTTTGCATTTTACTATGTCCAGTACCATCTTTTTAATGTATACAAACATTCACCAGTAACACCACAGTATCCAGCAACATTATCTTGTAAATAATAATGTCCCTTTTAAGTACCGAGGTGCCAAACGTTTGTCCTTTAGCGATTATAAACAGGACATATGTAATACGAGGCAGATCAAAAAATAAATTGCACTTCCCAGTTATGGCCATTTATTACACCACCTATACAACAGCAACACGCCTATAACGACATACGATGTAACTTCACTTTTCCACATAGTTTCCAAGAGACTCCAAACATTTCTGCAAACACACAACCAACTTGTCGATGCCGGATGCTTAGAAAGTTCCTCCAGCTTTCTGCAACCACACGGAGACAGCGGCCTTTACCTTCACATCGGTCTGGGAATGTGGACCACCGTTCTGTCTAATGATCGCATTCACACTGTTGACATTTGCACGGGTCCTGGACGTTGCGGGCTTGCCTTCACGATATTCGTCCGTGATATCCGTGCGTCCGACTTCGAATTGCTGACACCACTTTCCCTTGCCAGGAAATGGCCCTCTCCCCGTACACAGCACTAATTTCACGATGAATGTCCGTGGCAATTCTTCCTTTTGGCCCATAGGAATCGGATTGTCGCACGCACCTCATATTTGGAGTGAACGTCCAGTCGACACGCCATTGCTTTTGACCGCTATTCACACCATACAAGACGAGACACCACAGCGACCTGCCTAACAGACGTGTGGGCAGTGTCTGACCCTTTCTCCACTGTGCCCACGTTTGCGACACACAGCGCGCTGCTGCTGCAGCGCGTTCGTGCAACTAACTTTTTGATCCACCTTCGTACAATTTGACGGCGTTATGCATTAAACAGCTATCCACCAAAAGCTGGAATTGGGAAAAACGTGATTGAATGTTTTGACATTTAAACTATCACAAATTTCCTTCTGTTAGCCCAGTTTAAGTTTCAAAAGCACACAAACCCTTATTTATTTATTTTATTTTATTTTACGTGTCCAGGAAAAATTACAAAATAAAGGGAACAATACAAACAAACAGACTATATTAACAACTGAAATGAAATCAAATGGAATGCAAAGACCAGCATTTCGCAGTCTTGACGGCCCTGTCATTTGCTCTCGAAAGATCGTCGGTGGTGCAAGTCTCAGGTAGGTTTCTGCATACCAGAAGATGTTGTTGGTCCTGTAGTCCCCCACATTCACAAAGTCCGTCTTCAGTGTAGCCCCATATCTTGAGACTTCCGAAAGCTTGAGCGCTTCCATCAACAGAAACTTTGATCCATCCTTAAGATAAAGTGGGAAGACTGCATCACCAATCTTGATGTTCTTGAGAAAGCGCATGCTAATAGTATAGAATCATCCATCATTGGTCATCAACTTAGATGGATTGGACATGTCCATCAGGATGGATGATACGAGACTACCACGCCAGGTTCTGTATGGTGAACTCACCTCCGGCACCAGACCTCATGAAGGCCCTAAGAGACGTTACAAGGACCAATTTAAACAGAATATGAAGTTGACAGGTCTCAATCCACAAACCAGGGACCAGCTTGCTAAAGTCCGTTCAACTTGGTGCCAGACCATCCCAGCTGCTGTCAAAATGTTTGAAAAAGAATGTCGTAGACTTGTTAAGGCCAAGCGAAAAGCACGAAAGCTCCGTGCAGCACAGCCACGCCCTCCACCAACAGTTCTGTGTGATCTGTGTGGACGTTTGTTTCATGCACGCATTGGGCTGTTCAGTCACCGCAAACATGCCCATAGACCTCAACCTTAGATTATTTTAGACTGTTTTGGAAGAAGATCTATACTCGGAAACGAGTTAAAGCCGACGACGATATCTTGAGACTAGCTCTGCATCGAGATACTCCGGTTCTCAGTCTATTGATTGACTTCCAGATGACATACAGCTGAAAACACCCTTATTTATATGCATTGTTGATAGTTATTGCATTTAAATTACAAAAATACAGCAAACAGTTGATTTATTAGCAATTTGCACTTCATCATCATCATCATCATCTTGAGCAGTTTCCAACCGCTGGTCGGGTCTGCTTGGAACATAAGCCTCTCCATCGTTTCCTGTCCATCCACCATCTCTCGTCATTTACTGTGTCCCAGCACACTCCTCTTTCCTCCACACTCTTCTTAACTCCTTTCGTCCATCTGTCCCTTGGTCTTCCCCTTGGCCTCCTTCCCGTCATTTCCATTCCAAACATCTTCTTCGGTATCCTCTCCTCTTGCATCCTCCTCACATGTCCATACCATTGTAGCCTAGATCGCTCTATTCTATTTTGCAATGGTTCCTCTCTTACCATCTCCCTGACTCTCTCATTCCTTACTCTGTCCATTCTTGTCACTCCTACCCTACTCCTCTGGAACTTCATCTCCACTGCTCGTATTTTATTCTTGTCCCTTTCCTTCATCACCCATGTTTCTGAACCATATGTCAAAATTGGCACAAAGTAGGTTTTGTAGATGATTCCTTTACATTTTTGTGGTACATCTTTATTCCATATCATCCCCCTAACACTCTTGAAAAATCCATCTGCGCACCTTCCCCGCTCATTTATTTCCATCCTATTGCCTCCCTTTTCTTCAATTATGCTTCCCAAATACTTGAAGCATTCTACTTTCTGCAACTGCTGTCCTCCAAGTGTTATGCCCATATCCAGTCTGTTCTTCTTCCTCGTTGTGATGACCACTTCACTCTTTTGTGCTGAGAACTTCATCCCATATGATAACACTACCTTCTCCCACTCATCTAATTGCTCTTGTACTTCTTCCTCATCCTCTCCCCATACCAGAAGGTCATCAGCAAACAACATTGCCTTCATTTTCCTTTCCCCAATGCTATTTACCACTTTTCGTATGATTTCATCCATCACCACTATAAATAACAGGGGTGAGAGGGCACTTCCCTGTTTCAGACCACTCTCCAGTTGAAACCATTCCGCTCTCTCTCTTCCCACCTTTACACAGCTTTTGCTTCCCTCGTACATTGCTTTCACTCTTGCCACTGTCTCCTTGTTCACTGCTTTTGCTCTCATTGCTTCCCATACCTTGTTTCTATTAATACTATCATATGCTTTCTCAATATCCAAGAAGGTCATCACCAGATCTTTCCCATATTCATAATGGTGTTCTTGTAGCTGTCTTACTGCAAAGATGAGGTCAACTGTTGACCTTCCTGGCCTGAATCCATACTGTTCTTCCCTCAGCCCATCTTCAACTTCTGTCCGAATTCTTCTCTCCAGTACCTTCTCAAATATTTTGGCGCAGTGGCACATGAGTGTAATTCCCCTGTAGTTCTTGCATTCCTTCCTACTTCCCTTTTTAAATATGGGTATTATTATCCCTCTTTTCCAGTCCTCTGGTATTTTCTTCTCCCTCCATATCACTTTCATTACTCGAAAGAGCCACTGTGTTCCTATCACCCCTGCTGCTCTCACCATCTCCACACTCACTTCGTCTATTCCCGGTGCCTTTCCCCCTTTCATCTTCTTTAATGCTTCCTCCACTTCTTTCCATGTCAATTCCTTCTCTGAAATGTCTTGGTCACTGTCTGTTTCTTCCTCCACAATGTCCACTACGCTGGTTTTAGTTGGATTTAGGAGTTCCTTGAAGTATTCTCTCCAGATAACCTTTACTTCTTCCATATTTTCGACCTCCTTTCCATTCCTGTCCACCATTCTGACATTTTCCCCTGTATCTCTTCTCTTTGCCTTTATCATTCCATACAACACTTTCTTACTGCCATCACAGTCCTCCTCCATCATTTCTGTCCATTTCTCCAGCCATTTCTTTTTCTCTTCCTTCACTACTTCTCCTGCTTCTTTCTTCCGCTCTTGGTATTCTTCTCTTGTTCTGTCTGTCCTCTGTTGGAACCATTTCCTGAATGCTTCATTTTTCTTTTTCACCGCTTCCTTAGTTCTGGGGTTCCACCATGGTGTTTCCTTCCACCTTTTCTTTCCACTAGTTCTGCCACACACGACTTCCGCTGCTTCTACCAACACGTCCTTGAACCTATTCCATTCTTCTTCACCTGTTTTCGGATCATCCTTCGGTAATTTGTTCCTCACTAATATCTGGAACTTCTCCTTATTTCCATCCTCCTTCAGCTTCCATGTCCTTATTCTTCTTTCTTGGTTTTCAGTTCTCCTCTTTTCCTTCAGTCCTCTCACCTTGGCGACCAGCAGACGGTGGTCACTGTCCAGGGCTTCTGAGGGTATTACCCTTATATCCGTGATACTCTTCTTTGTCTCCTTCCCGCATAGAATATAGTCCACCACTGATTTCCTAGTCAAATCCCTGCTGTACCAAGTAATTTTATGGCTCTCTCTCTTCTTGTACCATGTGTTTCCAACCATTAGCCCATTTATCTTGCACAGTTCCAACAATCTCTCTCCTTCCTTATTCCTGTTTCCCCATCCTTCACCACCAATCACTTCCTCAAAACCTCTTCTATCAGTTCCGACATGGGCATTTAGGTCTCCCATGACTATCAGGTCTCTCCCCACTAACTGCTTCTGCAACTCCTCTTCAAACTCGTCCTTCTCGCCTTCTGTGCATCCCACCTGTGGTGCATAGACTTGCAGAATGTCCAGGTTTCTACCTTTCACAGTGATTCTGGCTCTAATTATTCTATCACTTACCCTCTTTACTTCCTCCCTCAGCCCTTCTCTCACCACCATTCCCACTCCATTTCTCTTCCCCTCCTCATTTCCTATCCAGTATAGCTGCAAGCCATTTCTCAGTTCTTTTCTTCCTTCCCCTCTCCATCTGGTCTCTGCCAGTCCGAGTACATCCAGTTTTCTCCTCTCCATCATATCCACAACCTCCTCCACTCTTCCCGTCAATGTCGTTATATTCAAAGTTCCGATTCGTAGTCCATTTCCATAGCCAGGTCTGCTTCCTTTAGATCTGTCCTTTCCGAGGCCCGTTCCAGTTTTAAAAGCAGTTTCATATCCACTACTGGCTTGCTAGGCCTAACGTAGCTTCACCATAACCCTGGCAAGGGGCCTGTTTTTGGTCCGCGAGAGGTATTTTATTTCCCTCAAACCCTCCGGACAAGTCCGGCGAGCCCCCCTATCCGCCACCTGGGACGCGCCCGATAGAGGAACAGGCAAACCCCCACGGGCAATTTGCACTTAGCTGCTTTATATTATCTGTGAGTTTAGTTACGCATAAAACTAAGCACCATTTTTGGTGAATAGCTTGTTGTTACGTTATTCTATCGAACACGATAGTTATGCGTAAAACGGCTAAGCACCATATTTGTCTTTTAGCCATTTATGCATTTTTATTCTAGTGTCAGTCTCTGGACAATTTGATGCATTACAATGAGTACTCGTTTGTCCCTAAATGCAATTTTATTCTCAAGAGTCTAATAGCAACCCAGATACATTTGAACTTCAAGTAATAATTCTACTAAATAAACTAACATTCTACTTTATGATGTAAATGTTTTTCACTCGCAAATTGACTCAGTCTTAGGTTTCATCTCGCATCGAGAAATCGAGTTCGCTACCAAAACCCTCAATGTCATCAAAACTGTTTCCATCTGAATGAAGATCTTCGAAGAACTCCTTGGCATCGGATGGTATCAGATGCATGACACTTTTGAGATCCTGTAATTTTTGCTCCGATATAGCTTTTCCGTTTGGCCATAGAGCATTAAGGCAAAAACTGAGATTATTCTGGTCACATTGAAGCGCGCTATTTCTCCTCTTCAAATTGATTGCTTGGCCGTCTTTGTCATCGAAAGTATGTTTCAAAGTCAACAGTCATGGGTTTTCCTTACTTATTTCAATTTCCCATGTTGTTAGGCAGCTCACTCCATTGCCATTGGTATCTTTCCTTCTATTTATTATTTGATTCTCAACGGATAACGTGCCCACAAAATCTTCTCTTTTCATTTCTTTCACGGCCAGCTGTTCATCTTTTGGCAAGTTCTCATTGCTTCCTTGTGATCTTCTGGTGTATTTTATAATCTTTGATGAAACTTCAAGGCACTTTCAATATCTCCAAAATCATCATCAGTGGGCAAATAGCTGTGCCCGGAAACCAGAAATCGCATTTTTATGATCATTAGTGTTGGATGTGATTCTATGACAGACTTCAGCATTAGGACCATTTTTATGTTCCGATTCTGCCCTCCGCAGGAATCGAACCAAAGCACAAGTTGTTCCGTGCCTTCTTCTAAATGTTCAGTGATGTAATTTCTTCACTGTGTCTCACATATCATCAGGATTTGATCCCACACTCTTGGCTACAGAAGGCAAGATGCTACATAGACCCTTGTCACACTGTATGGTTCCCGCTGATACATCAGCAGCTAACACTGAATTACAAACTATGGTGAAATTGGTCAAAGTCTTGTAAAAATAAAACTGAAAAATCTTGAAGTTAAAACACTTATTGTGTGTCTTGTGATTCTAGATCAGGTGATCTCAAGGGATAAGCTTAGACAAGTTATCTTGGGTCACACAAACGCAGTGTAACGATAACTGTGTTATTGATAAGTAATGGTGAATATCAAGAAACACAACCATACAATAGGGATGTATAGAACTAGCACCGATAGAGCTCACTGCTGTTGTACTGGGTAAGCGCAGGGCGCTCTTCAGTTGTCTCCTGTGTTCTCATGCCACTAATATCCACGAATTTAAGTTGTTTAAATGGTTATTTTCGTGACTATGCCGAGCTTTTGCAGTGTTCCTCTTTGCAAAAAATCAGAGAAGCCCGTTTTCGTTTACTAATTTCCACAAAATAAAGAAATGAGGAAGAAATGGTTACATGCTATTAGAAGGAAAAATTTCGGTGAGAAAAATTTGACCGAAAATATTAAACCCGATGACTTCACGATAACTGTATTGGGTAAGTGTGATGTAGGCCTACAAAGGGAAATAATTCCTATTTTGTACCTATAAACTGATTAGACATTTCGATAACAACCAATGAATTTATACCTTTGTATTTAAAGGTGAGAGAGCAAGATTAAAACCGGGCGCTGTTCCATCGCTTTTTCCGTGGATCACGAACACGAAGAAGTGAATGTAACATTTGTGACTCCCGTTTTCAAAGACATAAATACTCGGACAAATACTTCAAGAATAAATGTCGCAACATTAAGTCACAAACGTACTATGGTTGGTTTCTTGAAATTAGAATGAATCGTCAACTTCCATCTTTTCGACGGAGAATGTGGTAGCGACTGACTTCTACATTCTTGAGACATACGGGTAGTCAGATGAATGGAAACGGTTCGTGGCCCTAAAGCAGGGATTATCAAAATTTTTAAAAATTGTACCCCTAAGTCGTTTCCAAGGGGTACGGGAACGATTCTTATTGAGAAATTAACAAAATGACATAAGAACCAAACGTTGCAATGGATTTTCGTGGTATACATTACCAGTATCAACTTTCTTTGGTTATGTTTACCTTAAAACATGACAGTTTCATGTAAGCTATCAACCTAAGAAAAGACATGAATCGAAGTCTATAAGCAAGGGGAGCACGTGAATATTTAAATCTCTCTTTATGATTTAAGTCTTATGAAGATATACTTATCAATATAGGCCTACAATACTCAAATAATTGTAATCTTTAGGAGAAAGCTGAATAATAAAGCGTGTTAGAATTTCGTTATTACCGCTGTATTAATTCTTCAATCCCACCGCTAATTTTAGTGCCTCTGGTCCGTAGCTCATTTTGCAGATGTTTAACGCTTAAAGGCTGAAAATCGTCCCTAATATATTAGGGTGCATACCTATAGAACTAATTAATATAGTCTTGGAGTAAAATTAGAGAAGATATAATTTACTTAAGCTTAGAAATCTCGGTCAAAATCTCTACATTCCTCACAGCTGACTGGGAGAAACATACGACGATCGCCTTGCGCTTACCCAGTACTACACGAGCACTATCTGGCGCGAACTTTCTCCGGCTACATCCCTATTCGTCTTGGAAAAATAAAATAAGGAACAGTGGGTTCAGAGACGTCTGGTATAGTGTTAGGAATAACAATGCATCAGAAAAAAGGTTTTTAACAAAAACATCTGACCAACAAAAGGGAGCTGAAGAGGCAGCTCTAGCTCAGCGTTGCCCAACTGTGGTACTCGTACCACTGGTGGTACGCTCGTACTGCTGCAGGGGTACGCGGTGATGTTACGAAAAATATAAAAATATAAAATGTAAAAATATAAAAACATTGAAATGTTGCCGGAGGACTTTAAGGCCAAAGATAAGGAGCAGTTTTATGAATTGAATTGTGATTCAGAACTAAGGCAAACTTTTTCAAAAATGGTTCTTGTGAACTTTTGGGTTGAGAGGCGTGCAGACTATGCAGACATAGATGACGAAGCAGTTAGATTATTACTGGCTGTCATTACTTCGTGCTTGTGTGAGAATGCATTTTCTTCACTTGTTTATCTCAAGAATAAATACCGGAATAGGCTCATTACAATGGAAAATGATCTTCTTTTGAGACTCAGCAATCTTAAACCAGACATTCCTAAGTTGGCTTCTAATCTTCAAGCTCACCCTTCACATTGAAGTTGTTAGATGAACTTTGGTTTTTATGTTTAATTATTAAGAGTTCTTTTATTAATATTACTTGTACAGCGTTGTTTCTGAATGTTTGAATTGGATACGTATTGTAATAAATAATAAAACAACTGGACACACTTTTTATGATTTAAACTTTAACTGGCGGCTTCGGTGGCGTAGTTGGTAGCATGCTGAGCTTCTATGCACAAGGTCGCAGGTTCAAAACGGATTTTTTAAGAGCGTTCAAAATCCCTCAGTATGCCTTCCTTCGGAGGGGAAGTAAAGCCGGCGGTCCCATGTCATAGATTTATGGCATGTTAAAGAACCTTCCACTAATTACACCTGTGTGAAGCTAAATTAGGTTAAAAATGTAAACAACGCTCAGGTCCCTATGTTCATCGCCAGGAGCCGACTGCGGTGGCTTCGAGTAGCCAAGTTTTGAACTAGTAGTTGTTGACGATGGCGTTTGGCGGCAAAAGTAGGAACTACTTGAAAAATCCAATGGCTGCAGTCCTTACTTGAATTAAGAAACAGATAACACACACTAATACAGTCATCACAATTAACACCGGTTATCAGACAGATTCTACACACACCCAAAGTACACGGGGCTACATGACCGCATTGTCGCAGCCCCTAAACTGAGGAACCAACCGAGCTATAACTCTAACAAACACAATTTACAATCCATCTTTTGGTCTGCTACGTAGAGGTGGTGGGGGGTTACAGTTACTGTATCTCCCAACCATTAGGTGGTACGCGAGAGATTCTCATCTCTTAAAGTGGTACACACACCAGGGGCGTATATTAAGGGGGGGCCCGCCCCCCCCTCCCCCCCCCCCCCGAAATTTTTGTCACATATATTATTTGTTTATGAATTAAAACCAATATAATCATGCACTATTGTTACTAAGTGACATATGGCAACGTTGCAAAGCAAAGCGAAGTTAGAGCGATGTAAACAGTGTGACATTCAGTTTGCTCTGATATGTGTAACAACATAACGTCTTATTACTCTCCAGTGCCTTCGCTCTTATGAACGAACCAAGAACAGCAACAAGTGCCCTTGAAGCGTGTGACAAAAGTTTTTCCCCCCTAACTTTTATACCCTTATCAAACTTTTGGCAAATTTGCCTCTCTCTCTGTAGATACTGGTACTGCTGAACGGAGTTTGAGTTGGTTGATAACATACTTTAGAAATTCTACTTCTGAAAACAGACTCAACGGTCTAGTATTGTTACAGAGACATACATCACCGACAATGAAGTTATGAACCGATTTGGCAATGCTTCAAAAAACCTTGACTTTATATTACCCAGGGTATAGTCATCATCATCATCATCTTGCACAGTTTCCAGCCACTGGCCGGGTCTGTTTGGAACACAAGCCTCTCCAACGTCTTCTGTCTTCCCACCATCTCTCAGCCTCCACCCTTGTCCAGTCTTCTCCTCTCTTCTTCACGCTTTCTTCCACCCCCTTCAGCCACCTGTCTCTCGGTCTTCCCCTCGGTCTCTTTCCTTCCCACTTCGTCTCATGTACTCTCCTGGGTATCCTCTTCTCCTCCATTCGTTTTACATGTACATACCATCTAAGTCTACATTTCTCTATACCATCCTGTAATGGTTCCTCCTTCATTAATTCTCTGGTCCTCTCATTTCTTAGTCCATCTTTGTAGCTCCAATACTGCTTCTCAAGAACCTCATCTCACTGGCCTGTATTTTGCTCCTCTCCCTTCCTTTCATAACCCAGGTCTCCGAGGCATACGTCAGGATAGGGACATAGTACGTCCGATATATGATCTTTTTGCTGTTCTGAGGGACATCCTTGCTCCATAACATGCTTCTCACACTCCTCCGAAATGCTTCTGCCTGCCTCCCCCGCTCATTTATTTCTCTATCGTTTCTTCCATTATCTTGTATCAGGCTTCCCAGATACTTAAAACTCTCCACTTTCTTCAGCTGTTCCCCACCAATTGTTATTCCCGTTGTGGTTCTTTCCTTCTTCCTTGTTGTGATCACCATCTCACTCTTATTTATGCTAAATTTCATCCCATATCCTTGTATTACTCCTTCCCACACGTCCAACTGTTCCTGTACCTCCTCCTCCTTGTTTCCCCAAATCATCAAATCATCTGCAAACACCATTGCTTTCATCTTTCCGTCCCCAATTACTTGTGCCACTCGGGTCATTATGTCATCCATCACCACAATGAAAAGTAACGGTGACAGTGCACTTCCTTGTTTCAGGCCGTTTCTTTGTTCCAACCAGTCAGATCTCTCTCCTCCCACTTTCACACAGCTCACGCTTCCCTTGTACATCTCCTTTATCCTCTTTATAGTCCATTTCTCTACTCCTCTATCCTCCAGGGACTTCCATACTTTGTTTCTGCATACACTGTCATATGCTTTCTCAATGTCCAGGAAGGCCATCAGTAGATCTGTTCCATACTCATAGTGCTGTTCTTGTAACTGCCTTACAGCAAAAATCAAATCCACTGTGGACCTTCCTGCTCTGAAGCCATGTTGTTCTTCCCTCATCCCTCCTTCTATCCTTGTCCTAATTCTCTTTTCCAAAACTTTCTCGAAGATCTTTGCACAATGACTCATCAGTGTTATTCCCCGATAGTTTCTGCAATCTGTTCTACTACCTTTCTTGAAGATCGGGACAATGATTCCTTTTTTCCAGTCCTCTGGGGTCTTCCTTTCCTTCCATGCTGTCCTCAGGGTATAGTGTGAATTGTAAATCAAAACAGTGACATTAATTCTTTCCTTCTAAACACTATCAAGTGAGCAAGATGATTGTATGAATAAAAAGTAGGCTATCATAAAATGGCCTTAGTTGTGTTTGACATTAACCAAACATTAAACATCACACAAAATTATTTGAAAAAGTAATGCCACATAGCCTTAAAACTCATCATTTTGCACCAAATTATACAAAAGTGTCCTGGACCCCCTATTCTTTACGCATATACCATGCCCCCTAACCCCCGGTTGGGCACTCCCCGAAATAAATTTCTATATACGCCCCTGACACACACAAAAAAGTTTGGGGAACACTGCTCTAGCTAATATTCCAATGATTTAAATGTATAAGTGGTCCAATGATGTAGTTACTTTGCCCTCGCATCCTGCGCATGTTGCTTCGCTCAGTGTATTAGTCGATGTGAAAGCAGCCGTTTGTCTGTTTGTCTCTGGCCTGCCCCACCAACTGCAGGTAGACAACTTCGCCGAGAACGCTTGCGGGACGGACAACGGTGGCTGCTCGCACCTGTGCCTGAGACGGCCAGACGGGTACTCTTGCGCCTGCCCCACGGGAACTAAGCTCCGAGACGATCGCCATAACTGCAGGACGCCCCCCTCCACCTACTTGCTGTTCGCCACGCGCAGCACGCTGGCCAGGGTGTCTCTCGATACTCCGGAACTGTGGGATGTCACTCTGCCCATTCCTGACGTGCACAACGCCATTGCTGTGGACTTCCACTGGAAGAAGCAGAAGATCTACTACACCGACGTTCATCTGGACATCATCAGGTAATGGCTGTTCTGAGAGGAGTCACTCTATCATCACTACAAACATGGTGATATGTAGCCACTCATGTTTGCATCACTTATTCTAATGCACAAGATTATGCCATCTATAATTGATTACTACCATTTTATTGCAGCATGATTGTAATGTATATTTCCACGTTGGCAGCACTGTCACATATGAAAAATTGACTTTGAAGAATAAATACGGTAACTTAAATGACTCGACTGTAAGTAATGCATTATACAGAAAGTGATTAACTGCAGAGGCAGCAGATGGTCTTCTGTCCATCCACACTCCAATTCAAAGAATGTCAGATTTCCTCTTTGTCTCTTCTTCTCTCGAGTAGTCCCCACCCGGAGATCTGAATGAGGGACTAGTTCACCTCCGGATTGGAATTTTATAAGAGAGGAGGCCATCATCACATGTTATTTTGCATAGAGAGGTGCATATCTTCGGGATTAGCATTACGACTGTAGTTTCCCATTGCTTTCAGTCATCCAGCAGAACGTAGTATAGCCATTAGTTGGCTAATGTTATCAATATCTTAACTGTCTATAAGACAAGTAAAGAATTGATTTATTCTGAAAGTCTGCTACTAACTTTCAGAATAAAGTACAGTAATAGAGCAATTCTACTAACAAAAGTACTAACCTTCTACTAACAACTAAATACTAAAATTCTTACCTTACCTTGTGGCGCTACAGTCCTTGAAGGACCTTGACCTGCTTCACCACACACCGCCAATCTTCTCTATCCTGTGCTCTCCTCCTCCACGATTTAATTTCAAGATCTCGAAGATCGTCCTGCCATCTCCTTCTTGGTCGTCCAGGAACTTGCCTCCCACTCGGTTTCTCCCGGTACACTTGTCTGGTCTGCCTGTCTCCATTCATTCTTTCTACATGTCCAATCCACCTAATTCTACTCTTTTTAATTTCTGCCACAATCGTTGGTTCCCCATATTAGTTCGTATTCTCCCCTCTCTGTTCTCACATACCGGACCATAAATCTTTCTGAGCACTTTCCTTTCCCATCCATTCAAAATATCTTCACTCCTCTTTGTCAACACCCATGTTTCCCCTCCATATGTTACCACTGGTCGAATCACCGTCCTATATATTACCTTCATAGGCACTCTTGAGAATGTTCTAGACTTCAGTACCTTTATTGTACCAAAATAGCTTCTATTTCCAGCTCTTATTCTTTCCTTTATTCCTTCCAGATTATCATTCCCATCTGTAATCATAGATCCCAAATACTTAAAAGATTGGGTCTTCTCAAAAACTTTATTCCCCACTCTTAAATCACTGTAGTCTACTTCATCTCTCGTCATTATCATATAATTTGTTTTAGATTCATTCACACACAATCCTGCTTCTTTCGATACCCTCTCCATTTAGTTATATGCTCTTACTACATCCTGATTAGATCTTCCCATTATTGCTATGTCATCCGCATAGGCCAAACATAGTATAGATTGATTATACAATGTTCCATTTTTTTTTTCTTCCATTTTTGAAAGCATTTGGTTACATCCACTACTGGCTTGCTGGGCCTATCGTAGCTTCACCAGAGCCCCGTTAGCCGTCACTTTTCAGGGTTCCTGTAGGACCTTCACAGCTACCGTAACGGTCCCGGGGCACACGAAGTCCCCACTGTACTTCGCCCCTACAGGCGATCCCCTATTTTGTGCCGTTGCCCGTCTCCCACGACGTGGACGAGGGGTTGGACTTATGGGAGACAAAAGAGAATCAGGAGAAGGATAGAAGGAGGGATGAGGGAAGAACAACATGGCTTCAGAGCAGGAAGGTCCACTGTGGATTTGATTTTTGCTGTAAGGCAGTAACAAGAACAGAGTATGGAACAGATCTACTGATGGCCTTCCTGGACATTGAGAAAGCATATGACAGTGTATGCAGAACCAAAGTATGGAAGTCCCTGGAGGATAGAGGAGTAGAGAAATGGACTATAAAGAGAATAAAGGAGATGTACAAGGGAAGCGTGAGCTGTGTGAAAGTGGGAGGAGAGAGATCAGACTGGTTGGAACAGAGAAACGGCCTGAAACAGGGAAGTGCACTGTCACCGTTACTTTTCATTGTGGTGATGGATGACATAATGACCCGAGTGGCACAAGTAATTGGGGAAGGAAAGATGAAAGCAATGGTGTTTGCATATGATTTGATGATTTGAGGAAACAAGGAGGAGGAGGTACAGGAACAGTTGGACGTGTGAGAAGGAATAATACAAGGATATGGGATGAAATTTAGCATAAATAAGAGTGAGATGGTGATCACAACAAGGAAGAAGGAAAGAACCACAGCGGGAATAACAATTGGTGGGGAACAGCTGAAGAAAGTGGAGAGTTTCAAGTATCTGGGAAGCCTGATTCAAGATAATGGAAGAAACGATAGAGAAATAAATGAGCGGGGGAGGCAGGCAGAAGAATTTCGGAGGAGTGTGAGAAGCATGTTAGGAGCAAGGATGTCCCTCAGAACAGCAAAAAGATCATATACTGGACGTACTATGTCCCTATCCTGACGTATGCCTCGGAGACCTGGGTTATGAAAGGAAGGGAGAAGAGCAAAATACAGGCCAGTGAGATGAGGTTCTTGAGAAGCAGTATTGGAGCTACAAAGATGGACTAAGAAATGAGAGGACCAGAGAATTAACACATTGCTGACCGGGTGCTCATCACGCTGCTCAACCCCTGTGGCCGGCCATTTTCTGAGTAACTTAGTGCTACAGCGCATGCACATAAACAAATGGGCCTAGCTTTACTAACCTTGTACTGATTGTGGCCTGACTGTTGTCACTGAAATAAAGGAATGTGAGGATCTGCTCGAATCTATTTCTGCTCATTTATTTGGTGTATATGGGAGTTTCAATTAGAGGATCACTTGACCAGTAGTCTTTCCAACATGACTTTCGTACCTGTGCCATCAATATAAACAATGCAAAAAATTTGCGCATTTTACTACTGGTTACATCAGTCCCCTTCAAGCTTTTAGGGGACAATTTGTGTGATGAAGCTGTTTGCTGGTGATACAAGTTCGTATGCTCGGCAACATGTTCAAAAAAATCATCTCCGAAAATTAGGCCTACTACTTTGTCAATGTTTTGAGGATTATCGGGTCTTACCGTTATGCCAGGAACTCCAGGGAATCTTCTAAAGTCGGTGCACTACTATTTTCAACCCATTCATTAGTAGAAATAGAAATATCACTTACATTTACACTCACTATATCACTTTCAGCCTCACTCTCGACCACCGCTAATCACGTTGTTTTGGGAGGGCGTATATCATCATTGTCACCCGAGACACTTTCGTCTGATGAGCTTTCAAAATCGAACTCGCGATCTTCAACGTCACAGGGGCAATCTGAATACTTATCCGTATATAATTCGTTAAAAATCTCGTCTGCATCTAAACTCACGGCCAGTCTGGGAAGCGCCATGTTACGCACCACATGGCTCATTATACCATGTAAACAAGAGGTTGGGAAACGAAACAAATGAACCGCAAAATAGCGGGAAATAGCAGCAAAGAATACCCAAACCATCCAGCACGGAAGTTCAAACAACCTTGAGCAATAATTAGTTCCAGAACGTTCCGTTAGATGTCATAGAATGTACGTATTCTGTGAACATGAGTTCACTCGGGTCCCGCCACCAACGTTCGGCTAGCGAAACACGAGTCAACTCGGGTCCCGTCCGCATTGTGTTAATGAAGGAGGAACCATTACAGGATGGTATAGAGAAATGTAGACTTAGATGGTATGTACATGTAAAACGAATGGAGGAGAAGAGGATACCCAGGAGAGTACACGAGACAAAGTGGGAAGGAAAGAGACCGAGAGGAAGACGGAGAGACAGGTGGCTGAAGGCGGTGGAAGAAAGCGTGAAGAAGAGAGGAGAAGACTGGACAAGGGTGGAGGCTGAGAGATGGTGGGAAGACAGAAGACGTCGGAGAGGCTTGTGTTCCAAACAGACCTGGCCAGTGGCTGGAAACTGTGCAAGATGATGATGATGATGATTATACAATGTCCCTGCTTTATTTGTATCTCTTCTGACATACTCCCTCATAGTTCCTTTTTGACTTATTGTGATGTTACGTATCACTCTCTCCAGTGTGAAGTTGAACAGTATACATGACAATGGGTCACCTTGCCACACTTCTTGATTCACCTTAAACTCCTTCGACAACCTGCCTTGTGCTTTCACCTTATTTTTCGCATTTCTAAGAGTCATTTTAGCCAGTCTTATAATCTTATTAGGTACTCCAAATTGTACCAAACTTTCTTACATTATCGTATGCTTTCTTGTAATCTATGTATAGCTGATGCACTGGTATATTATATTCATAGCACTTTTCGAGCACACATCTAATTGTAAATATCTGGTCCGTGGTCGATCTATTTTTCCTAAACCCACACTGGTAATCCCCCAACACTAGCTCCGCAAGACACTCTAATCTTGCAGCTAGTATCTGTGACAGTAGTTTGTGTCCAAAACTTAGCAATGTTATACCACGATAGTTGTCACACTTGAGCCTAGAACCCTTCTTGTGGATTGGCACAATTATCCCTACCTCCCAGTCTTGTGGCATCTGTTCTTCCTGCCATATTTTACATATAAGTGCATGCAGATATTCATGAAGTAGGCTGCCACCTTTCTTCACCATCTCTGCCGTTATCTTACCCTCTCCTGGTGCTTTATAGTTCTTCATTCTCTTTATTGCACTTATTACTTCTGCTAGACTTGGTTCTGCCACATAGGGATCCGGTCCTCCAAGATAGTTGTTATCTTGTTCCACCACTCAGCTCTCACTGGAGTAGTTTAGAACTTCTTCGAAGTGTTCCGCCCATCTATCCAGCACACTCCCCACCTCCACTATCAAACCACCATCCCGTTGCTCACACATATTCACTCGTGCTTGGAACCCTAGTTTTTCCATTCTTAGTTGTGCATACATGCCTCTAACATCTCTCTTACTTGCACATTCTTGAATCAATTCTATCTTTTCCTTTTCCCACCTCCTCTTCTTTCTTCTTCAGATTCTCTTTGCTTCTCGTCTAGCATCTGTATACTGTTGTCGCAACCCTCTTGTGTCTTTCTGCAGTATTTTCATTCTAGCTTCGTTCCTTATTACCAACATGTTATCACATTCCTCATCAAACCAACCAGCTCTTCGTGCTGGTTCATGAAACCCCACCAGTTCCTCAGCCGCTGTTACCAATGCCCTTTTAATTCTTTGCCACTTTTCCTCAATGTCCTCTGTTTCCTCCTTTTGTATTTGAAGCTCCTTCTCAATTTTGTTTTGGTACTTCTTTCCCTTATCTTTGTCTTTGAGCTTTTCCATATCATATCTCTTCTGTGCCACTCCCCTCTCACTTTTCATCCTACTAATTCTCTGTCGGTATTTAACTCTCACAAGGTAATGAATGGTCTGTGTCTGCATCCGCTCCCCTACAGGTTTGTAAATCTTGTATTTCAGAGGCATGTCTTGCATCTATTAGAACACGATCTATCTGGTTCTTCGTTATTCCATCCACCGAGCACCACGTCATTTTGTGTATTTCCTTATGTGGAAACATCGCACTACTAATCACCATTTCCTTACTAGCTGCAAAATCCACCGCATACATAGGTTGTTTTTTTTAGTTTTGGCACCTTAGTTATAACTGGATTAATAACTCACTTAGATGGTTCCAAGTTTCACAGGCCCTTGATGTAGTCCCCACCGTTGCGTACAACGTGTTCCCAGCGATGCGGAAGTCGTTGGATCCCGTTGGCACTGCCCAATCTATTGATGGTACGAAGAGAGCGCTCGGCAGCCTGCTCCCCGCGCATTGTCATCATCATCTTCGGGATGAGATCATAGTCGCAGGGACTGATGTCGGGGGAATATGGGGGGTGATAGAGGACCTCCCAGCCCCAGCGATCCAACAATGCCGACACAACGCCTGCTGTGTGTGCCCTAGCATTGTCATGCAGAACGATGGACCGTGTAACCATGTGGTGGCGCCGTTTCCTTCTCAGAGCTCCTCGGAGATGGTCTTGCAGAAAAGAACAATAATACGCCGCATTAACGGTTTGCCCTCGGGGAACAGTATGGCAGCGCTTCCGTACAATTGAAGACGTTAAGCAGACTGCCGAGCGCTCTCTTCGCACCGTCAATAGATTGGGCAGTGCCAACGACTTCCGCATCGCTGGGAACATGTTTCACGCAACGGTGGGGTCTACATCGAGGGCCTGTGAAACTTGGAACCATCTAAGTGAGTTATTAATCCAGTTATAACTAAGGTGCCAAAACTAAAAAACCAACCCATGTATAATCCATTATCATTTGTTTCTTGATGCAAACTTTATTTCAAATTGTTCCATAGAAAATTTCTTCTTGCCCGATTTTGGCATTCAGGTCTCCTAAGACGATTTTAACATCATATTTTGGTGTTTCTTCAACCAAATCTTCTAGTTGTGCATAAAAATTTTCCTTAACTTCTTCTCCTGATTCTTCAGTAGGTGCTTGTACACATATAAATGTCACGTTAAAGAATTTTCCTTTCAAACGTAAAGAGACAGTCGTTCATTCGTTGAGTTAAAATTTAACACTGCACCCATCCATCCTTTCTCTAATGCGAATCCTGTGCCAAAGGTGTTCGTTTGTCCTCCGCTATAAAAGATTGTGTAATTTCCTTTCTCCAAAGTTCCTGTTTCCTTCCATCGTATCTCCTGTAGTGCTACCAGTTGCATCTTATATTTAGTCAACTCGTTTATTAGATTTGCCAATGCTTCCACCCTATATAAGCTTAAAACATTCCATGTTCCCATATATGTCTCATTTCCTTTTCCTCGCCTAGTTCGTCGTCTATTTATATCCGTATCGTTTATATGTCTTGGAGCTGTCATAACACGTATTCTTTTACATGGTATGGTTGTTAACCATACGCACAACCTTCTGGGGGGCTACCACTCATCAGCTCTCAGGATCGCTGCCCATAGATATCAGGGTGGGTCCCTTAGCCTTTGTAGATCCCTCTACCCTCTGCAAGGCAGCAGATGCTGTCGACTGTCGACTCTTCTGCTTACTCCACCGTTGGGATATGCTTTATCCCCATCCGCCTTTGCAACCATTGGTCTTCAGTCAATCAGTCTTTACCCTCCTCCTTTCTCATCCGGGCTTGGGACCGGCAATGGCGGAGTTAAATACTAAAATTCTACTAACGAAAAATACTTAAGTTCTACCACTAAAACAGTCTGCCACCAGGCACACTCATATGGACCCTCACACACCACCATCTAATGAAACAATGAACTATATCTGTGGGAAAGGATTTTGGCAGGCGAATAAACTGAACACGTCTTGAAGTAATTTTAAGTGTAAAAACTGCATTTAAACATAAGATCACAACAGATGAGATTGCACAGAACTTAGCGTGACTTTACTCGACACAAATACTGTAAACTGATCGTCTTAGTTTCTCGCGACTTCCACTTGACTCCTCTATGTGGCGCCACCGGGCAGTCTCGAGGCTGGCGGGAAACCCAAAAACGTTCATTATTTTCAGATTCCCACAATCGGCCATCCTGCAGATCATCCGCCTCGGATGATGAAAAGTCTTCAGCCGAGGGTTTGAGGAATTCAGCACAAGTAGTTGTTCGGTTGGGGCCTGAGTGATTCCCTTCACGACAGAGGTCGTAAGTGTCATTCAGCTTGACTCTGGAGATTCTGTAAGGCCCAAGGTACTTTTTTCTCAATTTAAGACCTGGTTCAAACTGGGTCCTCTTGATGGTGACGATATCGCCAACTTGGTACTGGCGAGCAGGCCGTCGACTTCGATCAAACGACACCCTGTTTTCTTGATGCACTTTCTTGATTTGTGCTCTCGCTTCTTCACGGTGTTCATCTCTCCTGGTCTCAAACTCGTCTACCATCTCTTCATTGATCAACTCAACTATTCTCAGGTAATTTTCACAGCGCATTTTGGCTCCTGTCAAAAGTTCGAACAGCGTCTGCATGATACTGCGAGTGTAAGTGGAATTCATGGCTATTCGATCAGATTCGACGTGTTTGTACCAATCTCCAGGGTTTTCGATGGACAACTTGGCCAGCACGGAGATGATCGTGGAGTTCGTTTTATCTATCTGGCCATTGGCACGAGGGAGTGTTGTCGTGATCAGCAAGAGGGTGATGTTGTTGGCAATGCAGTACACTTCGGATTCATGTGAAATATACGCGGTTCCACGGTCGGTGACGATCTGTGCAGGATTAGCAAATACTCCTTTTTGCACGTCCAGCTTCTCCGTAGTTTCTTTCGTGATCGCCGTTTTAGTGGGATACAGCCACACAAACTTTGTGAAGCTATCCGTTACTGCGAGACTATGCTTGTATCCTTTTTTCATTGAATCCAAGGGTTCAAGATGGTCAGCATGGTAAATGTGCAATGGTGTGCTTTCTTTAAATAAGGGATGCAATAGTCCTTGTTTCATCGTGATGCTCATCTCAACGCTGGTACTCTTCGCCTCTTCCGATGCCTTTCCTATGCCCTTCTCATCGCCTGCTACCACGTCGATTCGGTACAAGTACGCTTCTGATATGTCCTTGGACATCTTGACACCGGTTTTGCTGATGGTAGTTACGGCTTGGTCCAGCAAGTCGTTACCCACGATAGCTGGCAACTTTAGTATATCTCCAGACACCACATAGAAATCAGTCAAGTAAGTGTCGTCGTCAACCTGGATGTCGGTTGGAAAATATCCTAGGGGACGCACCTCACTATCTCCAAAACCCTTGAGTACTATGGCGGTAGTCTTCAGTTCAGGATCACCCATCTCTGTGTAAATGTCTTCACGTATCAGATTGATTGGGCAGCCCGTGTCAACTAATGCGTTGATCTTCTGGCCCTGGAGCAACAATTTCTTCATCTTCATATTCGACTTGGTTCCCAAAGTGACATTCACTGTCTTCTTCTCTGCATTCTGATCAGGATTTGGGCACTTGGAAGCTATGTGTCCGAAGCTGCTGCAATTGAAGCAATTGAAGTATTAATAATGAAACGCTAGGTAGAGTGTCAACCATTAAGGATTTAGGGGTGACAATCACAAATAATTTCTCGTTCAATGAACATATTTCAAAAATATGTCGTGAAAGTTTCCGGATCCTGGGATTTTTAAAAAGAAATTGTTTAAATTATTTTTTGGACATAACTCTATCCAAATTATTTAAGTCACTCATTCGGCCTAAATTGGAGTACTGTAGTGTGATCTGGAATCCTTTTCACAGTAATAAAATTGACGCCATCGAACGTGTGCAAAAGAGATTTGTCAAATGGCTCTGTTACAGGGGTGGACGATCGTACCATAGAGCTGAGTATGAGAGTTATTGCAACGTGTACGGTCTTCCTCCACTGAGCAGTCGGCGCACAGTGGGAGACGTGAGATTCCTGTGGAAACTGGTAAATGGTGGAATTGACTCGAATCAGTTGCTAGCTGACTTGGGTTTTCACGTCCCTCAGAGAACCACCAGACGGAAGCACACGTTCGATGGGGGCAGATCGAGAATTAATGTACATAAAAATTCATGTCTGATCCGGTTGCAGTCAACATTCAGCTTGATGGAGAGTAAAAGTGCTACTGATATTCACTTCGACTCTCTATCAACTGTTATGAGAAACATCTCGAGTGGGCTGTAAAATAGTGTGTGCATTTTGTGTTTTTTTCTATTTGCGTTTATTGATTGATTGATTGAACATGTGGTTGAATGAATGGTTGATTGAATGTACGAGCGACTGAAGGGTTTTTTTTTTTTTTTTTTTTTTTTTTTAGAATGTCACTCTTATATTACTTTTTTCCCAGTTTTCGATTTTTTCTTCTATCTTTCATTTTATGTTTTTGCCTTTTTCCGTTTACTGTAGATAGTTTTGTTTTTTCTGTAATTATTTCAATGTTTCTTGTACATAGGGATTGTATGAATGAATGCTTGAGATCGGATGTTTGAGTGCGTGTCTGTATGGTTGTGGTTGTTGATTTATAATAGACTAGTGTATTTCTATTTTTTGTTCTTGTTTGCTGTTATTGTTTTGTTTATACTTGTACATTTTATTGTTAATTATTATATTGTCACTAGTGGATTCTATCTGTCTGACAATAAAGAATACATACATACATACATACACTTTGGACCCTGACTCTTGTGTGGACATCCACTGGACTCATGACTGTTCTTCTGACCACAATTGTAACATCTCTTTACAGGCGAGATCTGCTTCTGCCTGTTGTCTTCTCATGGTGTATGTTTGTTTGTCGTCTTCTCATTTTTTGTCAACTTCTGGGAGTTTCGTGCGTAAGCTCTCTCATAGATCTTCAACTTGTCCTTGAATTCCTTAATGTCCTTGCTCCATACAGAATTATCTTGGATCCAGTGTCATCCTCTATGCCATCGATGACGTATTGTATCAACGATTTATCATCGATTGCTGACCTGCTGGCTATTTCTCGCATCACCAGGAAATATTCCTGAAGAGTTTCAACTTTTGTTTTTCGTCGATTGGTTAGCAGTCGATGAATCTCTGCTGCACCTGTATCATCTCAGAATTCTTTCTTCAGGGCTTTCTTCAACTTGTGCCAGGATGTGATGCCACGTTCACTCTGCACGAACAACTTAGCCAGGCCTGTCAGCGACTTTTTTGCAAAAACATATTTTTGCATCTCGTCCCAGCCCATCAACGTTGCTGTTTCCTTAAAGTCCTCAATCCATCGTCGCACCGGATAGTTCTCACTGCCGTCATAGGTTCTGACAGAGCCCTCTACATCTCGGAAAGTCAACGCAAACTTGTGTGCGACTCCCCGGTTTGCAGTGTGCCGCGAGTCCACCACGTCCTGGTCAACTTCCCCTTCACTTGAGCTTTCTTCTCCAGTCTTCGATTTGTGTTTGGTCTTTGTTATGTTTTTATGGTTAGGCCTACCTCTTATTGCTTTGGAGAATTTCTGGTCTTCGGACGAGCTAAATGAATCCGATGATGATCCTGACGTGCTCGAGGTTCAATGTTTCATGGATTTCATCCCAGCCATTTTCTCCTTTAACTCACGTAATTCTTCCGCCAGTGCTTCGTTTGCCTCTTTCATGTTGCTCATCACATCTTTCATTTTACCAGTCTCTTCTCCTTCTTCATCTTCGTCTTTAGGCATCCCCAGCCACGAAAGGTCCATTAAGTTGTCACAGACGCGTTGCACAAGCACGGCTTTCTCTCCCGTATATTCAATTTTTAACACTGTGCACATGGCAATCAGGTCAGCCTCAGTGAATTCAGTCTCAATGAACTTCAATTTCACCAGGTGTTCTGGTGAGTCACGTCCAAACTCGAATCCTGGGAATTCTCTTAAGCGCTGTCTGTTCTTTCGATCACATGGCAGTTTTTAGAAAATGAGGTTATGTAACGTCTTAATCACGGCCGTGGGCGCCGTCTTAATGTTATCATTCACTTTTTCAATATCTTGTAAACACGCCACTTTGTCCGCCATTTTTCTTTGCACTGACCGGCAAAAAAAGTGGAACAGTTAAAAAAGTAGTATAAAACAAGCCATGAAAATGATTCAATAACATTTTAAAAGCTTTTCATGCATTAGAACAAACATCTGAAACATCCGTGAATAGAAATTGATAATATGACATTTCTTATGGTGTTTTATTACCACCAATTACCCCCAATCTTCGATGAGCCTATCTTAATGGTTTTATGGCATGAAGCGCACTGTAAGCGTTAAGGTTTATGAGTGTTGCCGCTTGCTTATTGTTGTTCAAAGGATAACAACTGGCATTTGTTGAACACGTGTGAACCATTGTCACACATTTTAGCAAGTTATCCATTTGCAGTTCACACTAAAACATGCCTCTTAGCCGCGAAGAAGCTGCACAGGCAGTTGCATTGGTGGAGGATGGCCGCAGCTTCCGTTATGTTGCTGAGGTCACTGGATCATCTCTCGGTAGCATACATCGTGCAGCGCAACGTTACAGAGAGCTACAAACATACGACAGGAGACGAGCGTCAGGCCGTAGAAGAAGCACAAGTGCCAGGGATAACAGATTTCTCACCCTACAAGTTCTGCGTGATCGCCATACCACAGCAGTCCATGCACGAAATCAACTGGAAAATGTCAGAAATGTGAGAGTGAGTGAGCGAACAGTAAGAAGAAGGTTTGAAGAAGCTCATCTTTCGTCCAGGAGACCTGCACGTGGACCCGCACTCGAACGACATCACAGAGAGGCGCGTCTTCGCTTCGCAAGACAGCATTTGGGATGGACCCACGAGCAGTGGGCCTCTGTTCTCTTCACTGACGAGAGTCGCTTTAACCTTAGATCTCCTGATGGAAGAGAAAGAGTGTGGAGAAGGCGCGGGAAGAGGTACAGCCCAGTTGCTTTCTCCTCCAGGACTCCATTTGGAGGTGGCTCGGTTATGGTGTGGGGTGGCATCAATGTTATGGCCCGCACTGAGTTGGTTTGCATCGATCATGGGACGCTCAATTCCCAAAGGTACATCGAAAAGATCCTGATGAACCATGTGATGCCCTTTGCGCCTTTCATTGGTCAGAATTTCATGCTGATGCAGGATATTGCCCGCCCACCCCATCGAACATGTATGGGATATGCTTGGAAGGAACGTCAGACAGCGTGACCACACCACCTTGGCACAACTGAGAACATCGCTGCTGGAGGAATGGGATCGCATCCCGGCAGATGCCATTCGACGAGTTGTGAACAGTATGCCTGAGCGTTTACAAGCTGTCATAGACGCTAAGGGTGGAAACACTTGTTTTTAGTGACCAGTGTTCTCGTGCAGTGCAAACATTAATACTGTTTTGTTAGGCAATACGTTTGATAAACACCAGCCCAAAAGAGCATTACTAAAAAATAGAAAATTGTAAGATTTGCAAAATGTAACGAAATTTTTGAGTTAAAGCGTATTGTAAAACATGTTTCGGTATTTTCTGTTGCCAACCATCTAAAATTTACATGAATAATGCAAATATTGGAAAACCGATACATTTTAGTGGAATAAATTAAGAAATTACATACAAAATTAAAGTGTTCCACTTTTTTTGCCGGTCAGTGTATTTCGGCACTCGCGCTGAAAACTTTTCTTTTCGTCGTCGTCGTAGGCTTCAGGATCCTGGAACTCGTCATTTGTAGCCTGCTCGAACCACCACGTCTTTGGAAGTTGAACAGCTGCTCGTCTTCTATATTCCACGGACCCACGTCGTCGTCGTAAATCTTGCCAGAAAATTGTCGTCAATTCACGCCTTGTCGTCTTTGGTTTTATCGCTGTAGGCCTAGCCAAAATTGCCGTTCCGCACTCAAAATCCGTAATATCTCGGACGAGCCCCCAAATGTGGGAAAGGATTTTGGCAGGCGAATAAACCGAACACGTCTTGAAGTAATTTTAAGTGTAAAAACTGCATTTAAACATAAGATCACAACAGATGAGATTGCACAGAACTTAGCGTGACTTCACTCGACACAAATACTGTAAACTGATCGTCTTAGTTTCTCGCGACTTCCACTTGACTCCTCTATGAGGCGCCACCGGGCAGTGTCGAGGCTGGCGGGAAACCCAAAAACGTCCATTATTTTCAGATTCCCACATATCTAATAAACAATGCAACTGTCACCAGACATACTCATATGGACCTTCACACATCACAGGCTAATGAAACAATGAACTATCACTAATAAACAATGTAACTGTCACCAGACACACACACATGGACTCTCGTACACCACAGTCTAATGAAACACTGAACTATCACTAATAAACAATGTAACTGTCACCAGACACACAAACATGGACTATTGTACACCACAGTCTAATCAAACAATGAACTAGCACTAATAAACAATGTAACTGTCACCAGACACACTCACATGGACCCTCACACATCACAGGCTAATGAAACAATGAACTATATCTAATAAACAATGTAACTGTCATCTGGAACCTTACACACCACAGTTTAATGAAACTTGTCATAAACAATTACAACTTATGAACATAGAGTTTGAAATTGTTGCTCTATACAATGCAAGTTGTGTACCAAAAGCATCACCTGGAGAATAGGTGGGAGAGTTAAAGACCAGCTGGATATGCAAAAATGGGCTACTTATTTTTTCACAGAACTACTTATTAACTTTTAATTTTATTTCTTTGTGTTCAACCTGAAATTGCTGAATGTTGTTTTCATCGCTGTTGGCAAATTACTTTATTTTTCCTTCTCCTTAAATTAATTATTTCCTTTTCCTTTTTTTGGATCTGTGATCCAGTTCTTCCTACTAGTTCCTTAGCTGTATTAAATAAGTGTGTTTTTAAAATGAGACCATTTTTCCTATCTCTATGGCCTCATCTTTCGGTAGTTGTTGTCAGATCTTGGATTAAGTAATTTTCTTTCACATCTGGCTCCAAATTCCAGGTTTTGATTTTGGTTTTCTGTTTGAACACAAAAGTAATTGATCAAATGGATGATAGCAGGCAAGAACAATAACGAGCACTTAAGAATGTCATGACTTTTTGATGAATTTAAAGAGAGTGTCTTCTTATCATGAATTGTTAAAGGGGTGTGGATATGCTGAACCACTCCAACACAGAGGTACTAGCCTCCACCAACCTTACCACTCCTGATGGCCTGGGAGTGGATTGGATTGCGGACAACATATATTGGACAGATGCCGGCCGTAAGCTCTTAGAGGTGGCTCGCCTGGACGGCTCATCCCGCAAGGTGATCATCCGTGAGGGGTTGGACGAGCCACGGGCACTCGCCATGTTCCCCAAAAAAGGGTAAGCTGTTGTGGTTACTGAGAAACTCTTGACCAAGCAATACCAACTCGAGGTCGCAGATTGTAGTTTAACTTTAACAAACACGGCCTTGCATCTATGGGAATGTGGTTAGCACAACATACGAGGTTGAGTAAACACATTTTCTTGTGGAAGTTTTGACAAAAGTAAAAGACAAAAACAGAGCAAAACAAACACACACAAAGAAAGACACAAAAACTAAAAACAGAATTGGAAACAAAACAAAAATTTGAAAATATACTCTGTCCTATAAACATGGGCTAATGGGGAGAGGTATAGTCTGTCCTATAAACGTGGGCTAATGGGGAGAGGTATAGTCTGTCGTATAAACGTGGGCTAAGAGGGAGAGGATGTGACGCTCTATCCTAAAAACATGGGCTAATAGGGAGAGGTATAGTCAGTCCTATAATCGTGGGCTAATGGGGGGATGTATACTCTGTCCTATAAATGTGGGCTAATGGGGGAAGGATGTGATGCTCTGTCCTATAAATGTGGGCTAATGGGGAGAAGTATACTCTGTCCTATAAACATGGGGTAATAGGGAGAGGTATAGTCTGTCCTATAAACGTGGGCTAATGGGGGAAGGTATACTCTGTCCTATAAACATGGGCTAATAGGGAGAGGTATAGTCTATCCTATAAACGTGGGCTAATGGGGGAAGGTATACTCTGTCCTATAAACGTGGGCTAATGGGGAGAAGTATACTCTGTCCTATAAACATGGGCTAATGGCAAGAGGTATACTCTGTCTTATAAACATGGGCTAATGGGGAGAGGTATAGTCTGTCCTATAAACATGGACTAATGGGGAGAGGTATAGTCTGTCCTATAAACGTGGGCTAATGGGGGGAGGTATACTCTGTCCTATAAACATGGGCTAATGGCGAGAGGTATACTCTGTCCTATAAATGTGGGCTAATGGGGGGAGGTATACTCTGTCCTATAAACATGGGCTAATGGGGAGAGGTATAGTCTGACCTATAAACGTGGGCTAATGGGGGGAGGTATACTCTGTCCTATAAACATGGGCTAATGGCGAGAGGTATACTCTGTCCTATAAACGTGGGCTAAAGGGGGGAGGTATACTCTGTCCCATAAATGTGGGCTAATGGGGAGAGGTACACTCTGTCCTATTAACATGGGCTAATGGGGAGAGGTATACTCTGTCCCATAAATGTGGGCTAATGGCGAGAGGTATACTCTGTCCTATAAACGTGGGCTAATGGGGGAGGTATACTCTGTCCCATAAATGTGGGCTAATGGCGAGAGGTATACTCTGTCCTATAAACGTGGGCTAATGGGGGAGGTATACTCTGTCCCATAAATGTGGGCTAATGGCGAGAGGTATACTCTGTCCTATAAACGTGGGCTAATGGGGGAGGTATACTCTGTCCCATAAATGTGGGCTAATGGGGAGAGGTACACTCTGTCCTATTAACATGGGCTAATGGGGGGAGGTATACTCTGTCCCATAAATGTGGGCTAATGGGGAGAGGTACACTCTGTCCTATTAACATGGGCTAATGGGGAGAGGTATACTCTGTTCTATAAACATGGACAAATTGGGGATTGCTAAGGATATAGAGTGACAGTGGTGAGTTTATCAATGGTGGGTTTGTGTGGGAAGACGGAAGTATTTACAGAGGGAATTGTTCACTGCTGAATATGGGAATCAGATCATTCGAGTAACTTAAGCTATTGTTTTGTTTATTGTTAACAAACCCTGTCAAATGTTTAACTAAATGCCTGTACTGAGCAGCAATTGACGTGTTGTCTTCAGGTATCTATACTGGACAGATTGGGGTGACAACCCCAAGATCGAGCGTGCTCACCTGGACGGATCAAAGCGTATCATCGTGGTGGGAACAGATCTGGGTTTCCCCAACGGGCTGGCCCTGGACTATTCGGCTTGCAGGCTTTACTGGGCAGACGCTCTGCGAGATCGGATAGAGACGTCGGATCTTGCTGGTAGATATCGAGTCCAGCTCGTTCCCGAGGCCACTCATCCCTTTGGACTGACTCAGGTAATTATACAGTACTTTGATACTCCCTGGCGACTTTGGTGGCGTAGTTGGAAGCATGCTGAGCTTCTACGCCCAAGTTCACAGGTTCAAACCTGGCAGAAGTCGTTGTATTTTTTAAGAGCGTTAAAAATCCCTCAGAATGCCTTCCTTCAGAGGAGAAGTAAAGCCGGTGGGCCAATGTCATAGATTTTTGGCATGTACAAGAACCTTCCACTAACTACAACTGTGTGAAGCTAAAATATCTTGGTTAGATTTGATTAATGCTCTTAAGTTTCAACGTTCATCACCAGGTAACTGGTTGTGGTGGCATCCAGTAGCCAAGTGTCGTTGACGGTAGCATTTGGTAGAAAAAGTAGGAACTACTTGAAATTGATCGTCTGCTGTCCTTACCTGAATTACAGATAACATACACTAATACGGCCATCACAATTAACACCGGTTATCAAACAGATTCTACACACACCCAAAGTACACAGGGCTACATGATCGCGTTATCGCAGCCCCTAAACTGAGGAACTAACCAACTTTGATACCCCACAGCATAGCAGAGGTTCAGTGGCCATCCTAGACCCTACTAATAATTAATCAATGGACAGGAAAAGGAGAACTCTTGACCAAATATAAATATAGTTGAAGGTGGTTATAACGACATCCAAGAGACCTTAAAATATGAGCCACCTATCGTAACATGGATTTAATAACACAGATTAATTTCTGGGCGTGCGCACAACTCCTTACCCAAGTTCATTTGTTGTTAGGATTCGCACACCATCACTCACTTGTTGAAACTACTCATGCGCCACCAGTAGTTAAATGGATTTACTAAAACAGAACTATTTGCAGGAGTGTGCACAAGTTCCATGACAATTGTATGAAAGGTAGGCTATATGAACGCATACGGAACAGACAAAGAATAAAAACTATCGCGTAACAGTCATTTATATATATAGAGGTACCGTACATTTAAACAGTTTGTCGAGTTCTCACCAAACTTCGCCGCACACTTTACCGAAATTAATGTTGTGACGTTGTTTGAATCTGTTGAAACAAATTCTTCTGCTTTTACTATAAGGAGAGGTCCACATTGTTGCTTCATCCACGTCGGTCCGTTCACGATTAATAACTAATTAATTTTCGGTCCATTCTGTTCTGTTCAAGTACAGCAACAATTTTATCCGTGCTCTTACAAATCATTTGGACTGTGGAATTAATTTGGCCAAATTGACGACACACATTAGCTTTTCATTCCATTCTCAATTTCATGAATTATTTTAACTTTTTCTTCTATCGTTAAAACTCTTCTTTTGCTTGCCACGCTGCACTAAAATGTGTTCACTTCGTTAAATGATTGGTATCGAAACTTACTTTAGGTAAGTTCCGCTAACGAGTTCTCTGGAATGCACAAGGGCTACAATGAGGCGGGGACGTTGACGAAGAACTGGCACCTTGCGGTTTGTATTCACGGGAGGAAACAGGATGGGATTATGACAGCAAGGAAGGGAAAATAATTTGCCATGTTGCCAGATTTCAACAACACATTTCCTTGTACGTTGGTTCTTTGAAAATCTTATTGCAAATCGAGGCTGGAAATGGCGTTATATTCAAGGTACACGTTTGTGGTATTAAGCAAGGCAGAGTACATCTGTACTGCAGAAAACATAACGTTACAGCCGAGTCGTCGCTGTGTTGTTATAGCAAGTATTTTCCCCACCTGGTTAAATCGAAACTCCATAATAAAAAATTTGTTATATTTCTATATATCGCTTGAATTTTGGCTACATCGGATAAAATTACCTGACTATTTCAAAAACCTGTAAAATTTTAAAGAAACATGCATCCTATTGCAATAATATTTGTTACCTACTTTAAACGTTTATCTGACATCTTCAAGATTACCAGTTGGCCAACTGACGTGCCAGCGAGAATCTTGTCAGACGGACCGAGATTGGAGCCAGTTGATATAATCACGATATTTTGCTATGCCCAATAGCGCACTTGAGAATACAAGGACTGTGGGAATCCTACCATACTAATCACAAAAATCCCACACTAACTCACGACTTTTCCCCATATCCAAACAGCACTTTAATAGCACACAGAGAATGAGAACTCGAAAACGGCATTGATTGCGTAGTACTGTTACCCACTGTGAACTTGCAACAACAGCATAGGAAAAGCAGGAATCACCGTCAACCCACTTTTGAGTGGTGCTGATAATATAACATGGTTTATTTACTCGTGTCAGGAAACATATATAAATCAATAAATTAAAAAAAGGTACTATCAAAAAGATAAATATTTCACTAAACAATGTTGGAACAATATTTTGCAATGTCCCGGCCGTTGAGTGTAGCCTTCACTAGATCATCCATGGAACACAGGAGAGGGCAGACGCTGCAGTTAAGGAGGTGGGCCATGGTTTGTTCTTCACCACAATCACAGCAGGTCGATAAACAAGGTAGTCCCCACTTCTTAATGTTGATCCCGGATCTACCAACCTCAGACTCTTTCATATAGTTCATGTCTCTTCGTGCCCTGCTGGAAGACTTTCAGATGGGTCTACTCACCCATCAAGATGAAGGCAGCTAGATCTCCTGGCATTTACTGTATATGTTTGAGGTGGATTCTTGAGGCATTCAGTCGTATGCAGGAAACATGGTGGTACCAGCTAATGGCTGCTGCAGGATGGAAAGAATCATGACAACCCACTTGTGAGCGGTGCCGATCATATGTTGCTTGAGTCTGCAGCTCTCCATACTTACCTGTCCTGAGCTAATCGTTTCTACATAGCTACCACACCCTTCATCCGAGGCAATCTGTTTAACATTCTAACCTTGGTCTACCCCTACAGTTCTTATCCTCGACCCTTCATTCCATAACTAACTTTGCTATTCCTGGGTGCCTTAGAATATGTCCTATCAACCTATCTCTTCTCTTTATTAGCAGTTGCTAGAAACATCTCTCCTCTCCCAATCATCTTAATACCTCTTCATTTGTAACCCTATCTACCCATCTGACCATCATTCTGCTGTAACACCACATATCAAACACTTCAATTATCCTCTTTTCTGCTGTGCCAACAGTCCAAGTTTCACTTCCATAGAGTGCCACGCTCTAGACAAAGGCCTTCAAAATCGACTTCATAATACCTAAATCTATATCCAATGTCAACAGATTCCTTTTCTGTAGAAATGCTTTCCTTGCCTGTGCCAACTTAATGGTTGAAACACAGCAAAGTTTGTTATAAATATTAATGTGTTTAGGTATGGTATTATTTTTAGATGTCATAGATCAACAAGTCCATATACCCATGGGATGTTTTTGCAGTACGGGGAACACATCTATTGGACAGACTGGTATAAGAAGTCGGTGGAGCGAGCCGATAAGAAGACGGGTAAAGACAGGATCGTGATCCGTACAGATCTGGACGGAGTGATGGAGATCCGAGCAGTCGCCAAGGAAAGGCAAGTGGGCTGGTCCCCCTGTGCCATCAACAATGGTGGATGTTCACATCTCTGTCTGTTCAGGCAAACAGACTACGTGTGTGCCTGTCCCGACGTGCCAGATCACCGGCCCTGTTCTACTGGTAAGTTCTCAAGCCATTTTGCTTAGCAAACGTAACATTAGGAAATTTGAAATACTTTTCAGTCGGTCAACATGATTGTACCCAACTGAATCGGTGTATTTTCAAAGAGCGTAATCGACATTTTTTGACATTTTCACTTTTTTTGGGTTTTGTTTTCCTTTTGGATAGAGCCATCTGTTTCCTTTGAAAGGCTGCTTGTGCAAGCGTTCTTTCCATATAAAAATCATGTTCATAAATATTGTTACAGCCCCAGGGGCCCTACACCCTCAGGACATTACACCCCCCAAGGGAGAGGTGGCTTACGCCACTGAACCCACACACACCCACAAGCTGGACATCTATAAATACATCTACAACTACTCTACAAGGACGACGCATCTATCATAACATCCGACACCCTCTTCAACCCCCAGAAACTACCCCCAGGCTGGAAATACAGCAAAGCAGTACATTATCTTAACACAGCAAGCAGGCGGCCACTTACCACGGGTGGTTAGCCAACATCTTGCAACACATACACATAATCACACTCAGAGGTATCTGGGACAGCTACAACTGATGAAATACCGAGTCAGTGGTTCCAAAACACATAAGAGAGAGGTCCAATCGAGGCTCAGGGTCTGTTGCAGCCAGAGGCTATACCCTTCTGAGTCCAGGCGTCGCATCTACCGGTGAGTGTGTTCTCAGATTCCTAAAACATTACAGTTGTAATCCTGTCACCTTACACCTCAATTATTACATGTTACAAATCACATTGTGTTAAACTATCCCAAAGTAGAGGGACATCATTCATCACCTTACTGATCAAATAAACCATTGATCAGTACCAGTACACGCTTGTTATCACTGACCTCACTACACTTGTCTTTACATCCCGACTTCCTACATGACACCTTAATTGCCTGTGACCGCTAATTACATAAGTGCTTAGTAAGTAAATTCTCATTGTGCTAACCTTGGAGAGATTAGGAATATTTGGTGTCATTTTGGTCCGTATTGACAAAGTACTATTTGATTTAATGTTCAATCTCCGTCAATCAATACTTTAAATAAGTGCTACACCGCACTAGTTGTGGGATATGTTTCGAACCTTAAAAACGGTCCTTCATCAGCCACATATGAACGCCGTTAAAACATTACATATAAAAAACACTGAACAAAGTAAAAGAACATCATGCATGTACACATAGTCACTCATAAAACACAATACAGTCCTGAACAAATTAAATATATTACTCATTAAAACTTTAAAACCTTGTTGTAGAGTTCATGAGACCCTGTCCATCTTTGTTTCATGATTCATGATTTATTAAATCCTGTCCACTTCAAGAGCTCCTCGCTTGGCGTGGCACACAATGAGACGTTGTTCTTACAGTCAATTAATAAACAGGATAAATTTCAGAAATCGGGCATCTATAGAATCAAATGTAAAGATTGTCCTTCAGATTACATCGGTCAAACCGGACGTAGCTTCAACGTAAGATACTACGAGCATTTTAACGCCGCTAGACATAAAAAGTTTTCGGCCATTAATAGTCATATGATAGAACAAACCATAATTTTTCCAAAATTGAAAACGATATGGAAATTCTACATTTTTGCAGTAAAGGAACCAAGCTTAACATTTTGGAACAGATGGAAATAGATCTGGCTTTAAGAATTAATCCGTCACACAATTTAAATGAAATTAACTATGACAGCAATATTTTATATGAATCTTTGACAAATTATGTCGCCAGCAACAAACGCTTAAAAAAACCTCCTTAGTTACAAGCGGTAGGCGGGATTATACCCCCCCCCCCCCCCCCTTGTTCCTTTTTTTTTCCCCTCCCTTCCCATGTGCTTCCCCACCCATCATTCGGCAGTGAGTTCCCGCCCCTCCATCCTCTCCGCGACCTCGGCTGACCTGATCAGTATTCAGTTCACCACCTGGCCCTTAGCCAGCAGGCTGTTGCAAGCACGTGTAAGGTAAGATTTCTTCTCCCCGCGGCGAATCTTGTTGTTGATCAGTTGCGCGTTCATTCATTTTACTTTATTTTATTTTTATTTTTCTTCTTGTCCACAGAGGGCTTTCTGGAAATTAAGTTCTCATTCTCGAGCCGCTCAATGGGAATGTTTGAGTGTTAGTCTCGTCCAAATAATGACACCTTTTGACTGTAAGAACAATGTCTCATTGTGTGCCACGCCAAGTGAGGAGCTCTTGAAGTGGACAGGATTTAATAAATCATGAATCATGAAACAAAGATGGACAGGGTCTCATGAACTATACAACAAGGTTTTAAAGTTTTAATGTGTATTATATTTAATTTGTTCAGGACTGTATTGTGTTTTATGAGTGACTATGTGTACATGCATGATGTTCTTTTACTTTGTTCAGTGTTTTTTATATGTAATGTTTTAACGGCGTTCATATGTGGCTGATGAAGGACCGTTTTTAAGGTTCGAAACATGTCCCACAACTAGTGCGGTGTAGCACTTATTTAAAGTATTGATTGACGGAGATTGAACATTAAATCAAATATTGGAGAGCTTAGACCGCCAGGCATTACCACGAGCTCAGCAAGTAGGCGCGTGGCTCTCACATAAGTGTTCACTCAGGACAGCTATTAGCTCCTTTTCAATCGCACAGCCCTTAGGGTGCGATTCCACACATTTAGAGCTAACCCCCATTTTCCCCACACCCTTCTACAGACATCCACACCCGCAGTCTCCGCAACTACGTGGAAACTCGCATATTTTGGACAGCACCCCTAAATTGAACATTCACACCCTTTGTTCGTCCAACCCCTCACCCCCGGACAGAACAATATTGAGTTTTTTTGAATGGGCAGACGTACGTCACCCACGCACTTTAAAAAAAAACGACGTGATTTAAATTCAGTCGTCAAAAAATAAGTGTTTCCCTGTGTTTCAGATTAGTTGCAATTTTTGAGTGCAGCAAATACATTCCATCTGAACACAATGTCTGTGCTTTAGATTTGCACTAATTTCTTAGTATTGCAAAAACATTCCAATTTAAGTCCTAAACTGATATGTAACAATGATCCGTTATATTTTGTGTCCATCTTTGTGCCATATATTTGTGTAAATATCTGTCTCTTGCAAATAGATTGCATTTTTAAACAATTTAATGAACATTTGTGTGTCTAATTATTCGTTGTTTTTTTTAATGGCGTAGTTGCACGATTTTCTTTTATGCATATCTTCTGGACAAAACTTTATAAAATTATCTTAGAGAGTGGAACATGTTCCATAAAAGTTTGTTAGTCACAAAATCCATTAAAATAAAAATTAAATTAAAAATTGAGCCTTTGGGGAAGCTTTATTTAGTTTTCCAACGATTTCCTTTTGTTCTCCTATGCCCTTTCAAAAAACACTGATTCAACTGCAATAATGGGTGGTTCCTTAATCCTGAAAAAAATTACATGAGATTAATAAATACACTTGGATGACCAGTTTTGATCGTCAAGCGATCATCATCAGATTGATTACACTCAGTCTATTAAATCTACGATTAAAGTTATATTTACAATATTATTGTGGTCTGGGGAAGGAACACCGAAGAAGTGCAAAAACAACTAGATGCACTGAACGAAAATATTCAGAAGTATGGCCTGAAAATCAGTATAGAGAAAAGCAAGACCATGGTGATGACAAGAGGGGAAAGACAAGGAAAGGGCACTGTGAAAATTGGAAGTCAGAGTTTGGAAATTGTGGACACCTTCAAATACCTAGGAAGTGAATTGATGCAAACTGGTAGGTTGGACATGGAGATTGGCAGGAGGGTACAGCAGAGCAATGCATTCTATCAAAGTGTAAGAAAACTTGTTTGGGATAAGGAAGTACCAAGGAAAAGCAAGGAGGTAATGTATAAAGTGTATTATGTACCCATATTAACTTATGCAGCTGAGACTTGGACCCTGACAAGCAGGCAAGAGAGTAGAATCCAAGCCAGTGAAATGAAATTCCTAAGAAGTATGATAGGAAAGACAAGGAAAGACAGAGTGAGGAATGAAGATGTTAGGAAGGAAGTTGGGATGGGAAAACTAAATGAGAGAATTGAGAAGAATAAACTAAGGTGGTTTGGACATGTAAAGAGGATGGAGGAACATAGAATACCAAGACAGATGCTGGAGGCGAAGTGCAAGGGTAAGAGACCAAGAGGAAGACCTAGAACAAGGTGGATGGATTCAGTGAAGAACGGCGTAAGAAAAAGAAATCTGGACTGGGACAAGATCGTGGAAGAAGAATGGTGGAAGGAAAGAGGAAAGTGGAGAAGTGCCATAAATACCCCGACCCGGCAGGAGCTGGATAAGGGGAAATGATGATGATGATGACACCTATTTAGTTGCAGTAGTGATCTAGCACAAGATATAAGGTACTTGAGCCTAATAAGGCCCGGTTCTGTGATTTTATTAGCAGAATATTTGAAATTCTACAAGATTGTTAGCATTTCTGATAGCTACCAGACTTTGACGGCTAGACTAGACACTACAACTCTTGAAGCGAACGATTCCACGATGTTTGCTTCAGTTGAGTAGTAACCGGCGCCCGAAGCTCTTTTTGTTACTATTTCTAGGTACATTAATAAACCTTCTTCATGTTTTTGAAATGTAACATACATAAACCTAGTGTTTATAATTTCAAAGAATGTGATTTGTAGATTAATATACTGTATTGATATTTTCGCCAGCACAGAGGACGACTTACAACATTCCATACATCATCTCAGTAGAATAGCCACTGAATATGACATGGAAATATCTTCAGAAAAAACAAAAGTACTCGCTTTCAAGGGCAAAGAACCAATTCTGAGTAAGATCTGCCTCAACAACAAACTGTTGGAAAGAGTCAACACCTTCTACTACCTAGGCTACTCTTTATCATTCGACAATGATGCAGATATTTCTAATAGGATCATAAAGTATAATAAAACCATAGGCACAGTGAACTCGGCAATGGAACCATCCTTAGTCCAGAGGGACACAAGACTACGAGTCTACTAAACACTAGCTAGACCTGTCCTCACATATGGAAGTGAAGCATGGACAATCCGAAAACGAGATGAAACTAGGATCACTGCTGCTGAGTTGAAGTTTATGAGACGCACAGCAGGATACACACGTTGGGACCACAAAAGGAATGAGGACGTGATGAAAGAACTAAAGACAGAACCTGTATTAAACTACATAGGAATCTATAGGAAGAACTGGAGAGACCACGTCAACAGAATGCCTAGGAAACGAGTCCCAAAGCAGAATGTACGATACCAACCAAAGGGGGTTCGATCTATTGGACGTCCAGCTAAAAGATGGAATGAGACCATAACAGGCCCCCTGGCCTAATACTTAACTGGCAGGTGATGATGATGATTGATATTTTCCACTTCATGTGCATTTCTTTATCTCTTTTCACTTGCATATGGACCTTATTTGGAACAAGTAGTGGGCCTTATTTGGAATGAGTTTTCCTAATAAGGCCCTTTACTCACATTTTAAGTATTGAAATACATGGGTTGGTTTTTTACTTTTGGCACCTTAGTTATAACTGGATTAATAACTCACTTAGATGGTTCCAAGTTTCACAGGCCCTCGATGTAGTCCCCACCGTTGCGTACAACGTGTTCCCAGCGATGTGGAAGTCGTTGGATCCCGTTGGCACTGCCCAATCTATTGATGGTACGAAGAGAGCGCTCGGCAGCCTGCTCCCTGCGCATTGTCATCTTCATCTTCGGGAAGAGATCATAGTCGTAGGGACTGATGTTGGGAGAATATGGGGGGTGATAGAGGACCTCCCAGCCCCAGGGATCCAACAATGCCAACACAACGCCTGCTGTGTGTGCCCTAGCATTGTCATGCAGAACGATGGGCGGTGTAACCATGGGGTGGCGCCGTTTCCTTCTCAGAGCTCCTCGGAGATGGTCTTGCAGAAACGAACAATAGTACGCCGCATTAACTGTTTGCCCTCGGGGAACAGTATGGTGAATGATCACACCATCTCAATCATAGGCAAGAATCAACATTACCTTCACATTGGTGGGGGTTGGTCGAACTGTTTGTTTCCGTGGTGATCCGTGGTGCCGCCACTCGTTCGATTGACGTTTTAACTGTGGCTCATAAGATCTGGCCCACGTCTCGGCAATGGTTATGATACGCCGTAAGAAGGCCTCTCCTTCGCGCTCATAACGCTGCAAGTGCATACGACAAGCGTCATATCCCAGCCATTTGTGCATGTCGGTTAAGTCATGCGGAACCCATTCGGACGCAATCTTCCTCATTTTCAGTAAGTCCTTCAGGATGTGGAGGACAGTTGAATGCGCCAGTCCGGTATCTTGCTCTAATTGACGAATTGTTACGTTCCGATCCACCTCTACTATTGCGGACACCATCTGTACATTGTCATTACTTACTGGTGGGTGACCAGATCGAGGCATGTGCTCCACACGCTCATGCCCATCTCGAAAGGCGGCAACCCATCTTCTTACCGTTCTGAACGGTAACGCAACTGCACCGCACGCTTCCTGCAATCCTCGGTGACACTGTTTAGCACTGCGACCCCTAGCACACTGAATTTTTATCCACGTTCTCTGCTCCTGCTTGGAAAACAATGCGACTGTCTTTCGCGAGCGCTGGTCTCACACTACTCATCTAACAGGCGCGACTGCGCACGAGCGGTGGTGAGGACGGGCGAGGTCATGTGCTCTGAGGGAGGAGATGCAGGGCAGCAACCGCCGGTAAAAGTGGCAGCGCCCAACATTGTTGCAACTTGGCACTGAAGCATTGGTGCCAAAACTAAAAAACCAACCCATGTATTTTCCAGTGATTCTAATTATTAACCCATGTTTTCATTACTGCTTGCCTTCAAGTTAAAACCAGCACAATGTTCAGATTTGTCCCCCTTCTAGTGAAGATACAAAAAATCATTAAACGTTAAATGGGCCTTATTTGGCACATTTACCTTCATAATGTCGATTATTCAGGTCCGTATTGACGTAACTATAACTTTGAAAGTATAATAAAATTTCTGCCTTTCAATACTGTTTATTGCTATTACTTACAGGGACTTGTTTCGGGGGCTAATACTCCCCCTTCATCAGCCTGTCCAACAAAACTTCACAAAGGAAACACTTTCCTTGTATAAGTACACACAAATCACATGAAGAATAATGAATAATGAAATAATAATTATTTACAATTCCTGCTCGACGCTCCTTAGCCTCCCACCTCGCACAACCCTAACCGCCACCTTTTTCCAAGCACGTTCGGTTTGATTTTGTTCACGCCCGAGCGCACTGCAGTTTTGGCGGCGCGTGACGCGGCCACAAGTTTTCTCCGCCTTGACGTTTTGCCAGGAGCAACAGGGGGACTAGAGTGGTCCCACGATGACGCAGTGGGGGCAGCAGACCGCAGCACCGGCCCAATTCAGAAGTTCTGGTGCGCCTAGGCCTTAGTGATCCAATAAGAGTATCTTCTTTGGAGCGTCGAGCGGGAATTGTAAATAATTATTATTTCATTATTCATTATTCTTCATGTGATTTGTTTGTACTTATACAAGGAAAGTGTTTCCTTTGTGAAGTTTTGGTGGACAGGCTGATGAAGGGGGAGTATTAGCCCCCGAAACATGTCCCTGTAAGTAATAGCAATAAACAGTATTGAAAGGCGGAAATTTTATTATTCTTTCAAAGTTACATTTACCTTACCATTTAATAATAATCAGACTAAGCAAATTCACATATCTTGACAAGTTCCTGTTGACACTTTGGTAATGTTTCAGAGCCCAGCATACTCATACCGAACGTGAATCCAAATCTCAAGGACATCGACGAGTACGACTGCGAGGATGTAGAGCCAGTGTTGCCAGTCGTGACTCCAGAGGTCCCCTCCACTAGGAGAGTGGATGCCATGCCGACCAAGAAGGGGGACAAGAAGTCCGACACCAACAAGACTGAACCCACGGCCTTCCAGACGCATCTCACACTCATCCTGGTGCTGCTCAGTCTGCTCTTCATAGTCGTAGTCGGATTGGTACTACTGCTGCTCTACCACCGCCGCAAAAAACAGAAGAAGTACCTGTATGCTACGGGAAGAAGCGTCCTAACTTTCTCAAATCCTAATTATAACGCCTCAAATTCCGACGTTGGCACGAGTGGAGCACAGCCGGATAAGAGGCCATTCCTGTGGAAAAGGCTCAAATACGATAAATCACAGGTAAGCAGGGGTTAAAATCATGCTTGAAGATGCAAATTTAAGGTTGCTTTTAGGACAATTTAACAAATGATTACAACTAAAGATGTTAACACATAAAGTGATAAAAATTTCCTGCATAACTCAACAAATTGCTAGCGTTTCGCCCCCAGTGTACCAATTGGGCTCTTCAGTTGGTAAAGGCACACCTACCAAGATGCGTAGCATGCACACACTGTTCTCTTTCGAGAACATTTGATTATAGTCAATGCCAAAGCAAGGTTTATTGTTTTGGAGTGGAGTTATTGACTCCCGTGGTACACTGGTATGCTCGTGACGTGGCTGCATATGTAGCAAAGCGTCTTGCATGGCCTTCTCAGTGTGTGCCTGCTACGTGTCTTGATAGGTGTGCCTTTACCAACTGAAGAGCCCAATTGGTACACTGGGGCGAAACGCTAGCAATTTGTTGAGTTATGCAGGAAATTTTTATCACTTTATGTGTTAATTATAATGGCTCAACGGACAATATTCATTTTGATTCTCTTTCGAGAACATTTGATCAAACTAAAGATGTGCTTATGCAACACAAGTAGGTGGATAGGGAAAGAGGTAATATCGATGTTATTATAATACGTTGTGCCCGTTCTTCAGATGTCAAAGTGGCCCGGCTATCACTCCAAGGAACAACACATAAGAATATTAATTTTATATAAATCAGGAAGTTTGTCCGGTAATAAACTAAATTAAAGACATCATGCATGGGAACAACGCCAGGAAGAAGTCAAATACCTCAGGGCGTTTAAAGGAATTGGGCGAGAAAGGGTAATCTCAGGCAAAGTGAGGCTGTATCACCCAACAGGAATCCAGACTATATCTCCAAAAGCTGCAGAAATAATCCAAATTGTATGAAAGACACCGGTAAAGTTTATTTAACTGGCAAAATACAAGAAATAAATAAAAATAACAGAAACACTCCTAAAATCTTACGGTCTGGGGTTAGGCCGGGATCTCACGATCCTTAAAGTCCTGTACTACTGCAAGATTTTCCTAGTTTTGACTTCTGAGGAGGCAAAAATGTTCAAAAAATAAAGTTCATTGTACTTCGAAGAATTGACTGGTGAATAAGTAAATCGAAGAAAATTATCACTGCACTTTCACTTCCAATCATATCAGAGTAAAGTTAACATGCTCCTCCTCAGTTGAAAAAATTAACTAAGCAAGAAGAAGGTTTAAGAAAATTCAAATATGATTCTCACTCAGCTGTCTTAGAAAGACAAAGACATTTTTCATAAAAAATGCGAGAAAGATAATTTTTACACTATTTACAAGTTTTTTAAGATCTTAAAATTGTTACTCAATTCATCCTAATTTCATTTTAAATCAATTAATACAAAAGAAACGAAGTAAAAAGAATTTGAACCTACTGGGATTTGAACCACGAACCTCTAGACTATGAGTCCAGGTTGCTACCACTACACCATACATGCTCTACACTAACACTTGGTTAACAACTGGTTTAGTATAACTCCATAATATTTGGTCTTGCAATCAACGATTTCATTATTGTTTACTGCCGTTTTTATAAACAATTTGATACTAAATATGTATATTTTTTGTTCAGTACATTCCTAGAAGGATATAAACTTAATAAGTTACGGAAATACTGTATATAGATTTACGAGCAAACAATAACCACCATTTTAACCCAAAGGGACGGCACGGACAAGCACGATATGGCACGGTTTGCCTAAATTGTTAGTCACTACTGCGGTTACATATTCTATTTTAAAATGCTAATATCCTACGGGTCACCTCCTTGAGGACAGTTTAAACCTCTCTATGTACGAGGAGCGTATTTGGTAAGGCCAGGCCTTGTTGAATCTTAAGTTACTGTTAGGCTATAATACTTGCATGATTCATACATCCGCCATCTTGAAACTATTTGGCTGATGACCTTGTAGTTTGGGCAAAAGACGCTTCCCACATTATGGTATCTTGTTGCAAAATTTGGTAGAGATCGAATGATTAGGTTAGTCAAAATTTGATTTAAGCTCAGAACATTTGGGTGGGCACCATTTCTTTTTTGTTATGATGGCGGCGATATAACTTGACACTAAGTTGTCCCTTGTTAGAGCTACCTCTGTACCAAAGGTGGTTCGATTTTGTTTCGTTGTGTTTGAATTGATAGGGGGGATCGATTTGCACATATACACGGCCGCCATCTTCAAACTATTGAGCTGATGACCTTGTAGTTTGGTCAAAACGCTTCCTACATGTAGGTATGTTGTTGCAAAATTTGGTAGAGATCAGATGATTAGGTTAGTCATAGTTTGATCCAAGCTTTGAACATTTGGATGGCCGTCAAGATGGCGGCGTTATAAAACATGACCCTGAGGTGCTCTTTGCTATTGCTACCTCGGTTCCAAATTTCGTTCAATTCAGTTTCATCATGTTTAAATTGATAGGGGGGACAGACATACCCAATCACACACAGACAGATGCAGACTTTTTTGGCCCTGTGTAGATCTCATAAGTCTACTTCCATTTTTTGCAAAAACTGAAATTAGGCTAAAAACAATCATAATTGGTAAAGATTTTCAAAACACGTTAAAATAATTTAAACTCACTAAAACATTGAATAAAACTTTAAAAACATTAAAAATTTATGCAATATGATAATGCTCCTTTGTTCTTGTTGATGATTAACAGTTCTTATTGGTAGTATGGGATAACATTAAAATAAATATATAAAAATTGTCTTATTTATAATAGGATCATAGGCTTATGATTAAATAAGTAGTCAAAAATATCTTGTGATATTTGTTGGGATGAAATAAGTGAAACACACATCTTGGTAAAACTTGCTGGTCATGTCCACAAATATGTGGGTGAAGCTGTTTAGGATATATACAGGGTTACTTTCCTTGTGTCATTATTAGTTGTGATATGTAGTTAAATTGACAGAAACATGGCTTAATGTACTTAAAAATATATGTAACTAGCAACCCGACCCGGCTTCGCCCGGGAGAATGCATTACGTGATAAGCGCTTTTTTTTCTCCATTGTCAATGAACAACGACCAATATCCGTTTTACGTCTCGGCATGATGGGTTAAAATCACTGACTGGACTGTTAGTTATATTATCATGGAGATGCATGTACAACAAATTCTTGTCAGACGTAATTTAAGAATGGCGACGTGCATGAAACAAATCCCCCTTCCGTCCAATCTTAACTTGACTGTGAATTTTGCGGAACGAAAAGTTCACAGGCGAAATGAAGAAAACCCGAGTTGCACTTCCAGGTAAATTCCAAACACAACCACCCTTCTCAGAAGTCTTAACACGACTCAACAGTTTGCTGCTGGCTGTATCTGGGGCAATAGGTTCGCCCGCTAGCTAGGCTGTAACAGGGATGATAGATTCGCCCTTAGATAGCTCGTAAACTGTTGCCTCCGTATTTGAATGGACATGGTTGGAAGAAATTAAAACGTAAAAACACTCATAGTGGGAGATGTATTGAAGATAGACATATGCTCTCGTGGACTTTTTTGTAGAACTTTTCATGCTGAACAATTCTTACACTCATAGTATTTAGATATTTTTAACGGTTTGCCCAGCGTAAGCTTGCAAAGCGCTCGGACGCCAGTTTTTTTTTTTACTTTTCCACCGAAATCGTTACTGCTCTGCCTCCTTTGATTATAAATAAATTATTTTCTACAGAAATCATCTTCAAGATAACCTTTACAGAATGGTGAAAACCGCATGAAAATCCATCCAATGGTTCTCAAGTTTACCCGTAACATCCAAGAATCGGGGACTTAGTTTTATACTAAGTAGAGATTATACGCTAATCAGTATAATTTAATATAATATAATCCTCCCTCCGTCCAATCTAAATTGACTGTGGATTTTGCGGAACGTAAAGTTCACAGGTGAAATGAGAGTTGCACTTCCAGGGAATGGCGAGGTGAATGAAACTCAAATCCCCCTTCCGTCCAATCTTAACTTGACTGTGTTTCACAGGCGAAATGAAGAAAACCCGAGTTACACTTCCAGGGAAACTCCAAACACAACCACCCTTCTCAGGAGTATTAACTCAACACGACTCAACGGTTTGCTGCTGGCTCTATCTGGGGCAATAGGTTCGCCCGCTAGCTAGGCTGTAACAGAGATGATAGACTCGCCCTTAGCTAGCTCGTACTCTGTCGCCTCAGTAGTTGAATGGACTTGTTTGGAAGAAATTAAAACGTAAAAACACTTATAGTGGGCGATGTATTGAAGATAGACATATGCTCTCGCGGACTTTTTTGTAGAACTTTTCATGCTGAACAATTCTTACACTCATAGTATTGAGATATTTTTAACGCTTACAAAGCGCTCGGACGTCAGTTTTTTTTCCGACTTTTCCACTGAAATCATTACTGCTCGGCTTCCTTTGACCATAAATAAATTATTCTCCACAGAAATAATCCTCGAGATATCCTTTACAGAATGGTGGAAACCGCATCAAAATCCATCCAGTGGTTCTCGAGTTTACCCGTAACAAACACAAATCGGGGACTTTGTTTTATACTAAGTAGAGATGTCGCTGTTAGTGCCAACTATCTCTATTACACTTTTAAAATTAAATGAACATGTGTGTAAAGTTATCCCACCCATAGGGTTAGACATTCATTTGGCTTTACAGCCTCACTTGACACATGACTGTTTAATTTTAGGTTTGTAGGAAAAAAATGCTGCTGTATTGTTTGAAGTAAAAATCTACCAAACTTTGTTTTTATAGCAGTCTAAGGCACCACTTCACGTTAATAGAGAGACTATATTTACATCAATGACAGCAGGTGTTCTCTAATTTTCATGAAAGCCTTCCTCAATATCAAATAATCCCAGGCCATACAAATGTGTCTTCTTCACAAAACTAATTTGCCTCCCATCACTTTGTTTATTTGCGCAATCAAATGCTTGATTGTCTTCTTTGAGGCAAAATTTACCACAAACTATTGGCCATGTGTGTGGGAATGACCAGAGAAAACTGGCTTAGGCAAATTTGTAACATCCAAATGCTCTGGGATTTAAATTTGAAATATTAAACACTGGCCTTTGTGTCAAACAACCTGTGATTACCTCCTCCAAAGGTCAAGTCGTTCATCTTTGGCTTCCTAGTACTGTGACTCATCCAATTTCCGCCTCTCTAGTCTTTACGCAAATTGGAACACCTAGAGGTCGGGTTTGGAAGCGAATTGAAGCATTTGAGATGTGGGTCTGGAGGAGAATATTACGGGTTAAATGGATTGAAAAGAGGACTAACACCAGCATTCTGCAAGAAATTCAAGGGAAAAGAGAACTGAGACCAACTATCCATAAAAGAAAAGCTAAATTCACAGGCCATATCTTGCGACATAATGCTTTCCTAACTGATCTCGTTGTTTGAGTCTTCAGTCTTTTGACTGGTTTGATGCAGATCTCCATGCCTCCCTGTCCTGAGCTAATCATTTCATCTCTACATAGCTCCCACACCCTACATCCGAGGCAATCTGTTTAACATATTCTAACCTTGGTCTACCCCTACAGTTCTTGTCCTCGACCCTTCCTTCCATAACTAAGCTTGCTATTCCTGGGTGTCTTAGTATGTGACCTACCAACCCATCTCTTCTCTTCGTTAACAGTCACCAGAAACATCTCTCCTCTCCCACGCGTCTTAATACCTCCTTGTATGTAACCCTATCTACCCATCTGATCTTCATCATTCTTCTGTAATACCACATTTCAAATGCTTCAATTCTCCTCTTTTCTGCTGCACCAATAGTCCAAGTTTCACTTCCGTCGAGCGCCACGCTCCAGACAAAGGCTTTCAAAAATTACTTCCTAATATCTAAATCTATATTCGATGTCAACGGATCCCTTTTTTGTAGAAATGCTTTCCTTGCCTGAGCCAACCTACTTTTTATATCCTCTTTGCTTCGTCCATCACTGGTTATTTTGCTTCCTAAGTAACAGAAGTCTCCTACTTCCTTTAGCTTTAGACCTTCCGCTTTGATGTCCATAGAGGTTTCTGATTTATTTTGGCTGCATTCCAATACTTTTGTTTTACATTTATTAATTTTCATCATGAATTCTTTCCTCAAGACAGAGTCCATACCATTCAAAAACTATTCAAATCTTCAGGCGTGTCGGCCAAGATGACGATGTCGTCGGCAAATCTCAGAGTTGAAATTATATCTCCTTGAATCTTCACTCCCACTTTAAATTTTTCTCCAATTTCCTTCATTGCTTCTTCAATGTAAAGATTGAAAAGTATGTGTGATAAGCTGCAGCCTTGCCTTACACCTTTCTGAATACCAGCTTCTCTCTCAAGTCCTTCTGCTCGAATGACTGTTGTCTGGTTTCTGTATAGATTGTAGATCACTCTCCTATCCCTGTACTTTATTCGAATCGTTCTCAAAATGTCAAACAATTTAGTCCAATCAACATTATCAGAAGCCTTTTCTAAGTCTACAAATGCCAAGAATGTTCTCTTATCTTTCCTTAATCTACCTTCCAAAATCAGCCTAAGACTTAGTAGAGCTTCCCTTGATCCTACATTCCTCCTGATACCAAACTGGTCTTCACCCAATTCCGTTTCTATCTGGCTTTCCATCCTCTTGTAAATTATTCTAGATAGGATCTTTGAAGCATGAGTAATCAAGCTGATTGTACGGTAATCTTCACATCTGTCAGCTTCCACTTTCTTCGGTATAGGGATGATCACATTCTTCTTGAAATCAGAGTGTACCTCACCTGTCTCATAAATCCTACACACCAAGTGAAATAACCTGATCTGACCTTCATCTCCTATGCAGCGTAGCAACTCAATCGGTATATCATCTATGCCTGGTGCTTTGTTCCTGCTTAAGTCTTCCAATGCTCTGTCAAATTCCGATCTCAATATTAAATCTCCTTTTGCATCCTCATCAATTTCCTCCTCCCTTTTCATTACATGATTCTCAATCTCCTTTCCCTTATACAAACACTCTATATAAGCTTTCCATCTCTCAACCTTTTCTTCCCTATCTTTGTGGTGTTTGAAGCCATATTTTCAGTGTTGCCTTAGTAAACAAGAGTTTAGTGCTTTTCAGTCGGTCAACACGAATGTACCCAAAAGAGATGGGTTATGCCCTAATCCTGAAATAAATTACATGAGATTAATAAAACACTAGGATGACCAGTTTCGATCGTCAAGCGATCATCATCAGATCCAATACACTTAGGCTATAAAATCTATGTTTGAAATACAGGTGAAAATATTTACAATATGTACAATTATTTAGTTGCAGTATTGGTACTGCAACTGTCAGTGTATGCTTAATGCAGTATATATGTTAGGTGAAATGCTAAATGGTGATGGCTATCCGGAGATTGTACTTTAGAGAGATTATATGGTTGTAAACTATGGTTAAACTATAAAAATTTTAGGCTAACTACTTATCTGATTGTCTTCCGTACTACAGCTATTCGCAGTTTCCGTGCTCACTTGAACTCGCTGTGCGGACGACTGCGGTGGTTATCTTAACGACTGGTTTTTCCCTGCCTTCCCCCCCTGTCCCTACGTGCTGTGGGGAGTGATCGCGATGTGTTTATGTGAGGTGTTGCCAACCTAGATAAGATGTATGTTATTGAATGAGGTGGATCTACAACTATTAAAGACCGTGGATTAGTCCTCGCCACGCGTGGAGCATAACCCATTCGAACTAAGCGTTGACGGTCTTATGAGGACGTCCCGGCACCTTTAATACTGCCTCTAATATGGGCCTTGGTTTATTGCAGAAGAAAAGTACATCGTACACCTGATCCAGATAACATTTACCTATTAAAAACCCCCTAATTTCCCCCCCTTTTTTTTTATCTAGCTTGGCTGTGTCGCTAAATTGTGTTTTGTTTCCGACAGGGTGTGTTTTTTAGTAGCGTGAAGAGGGGTGAGCTCTCCATGAACGTGTGTTCATTTAGATTGTTGGGATTGTTTCGTTTGGCTAGGTGTATCTCGATTGCTTCCTTTATGTCAAGAGCTCTGCCTTTCGATTCGTGATGGATTATTTTAAGGTCCGACTCTATGTTGGTAAAGCTATGCCCTGCGTCACACATATGTTCGCACACGGCTGAATGTGTTCCGTATCTTATCGCATTTCTATGTTCATTATAACGTGTGTCTACTCGCCTTCCACTCGGCCCGATGTAATTAGCTTGACAATCGGTGTCTTGGCACGTTACAGAATATACCCCTGACCTTGAATACGGGTCACGTTTATTTAGATTACTATTTAGGAGGTGCCTAGCGGTTGTGTTTTTCGTCGTGAAAGCTATCTTTATGCCTTGCTTTTTGAATAGGTTAGTGATTTTATATGTATTCGCATTCACATAGTTGAAACGCGCAAATTTTTTCTCATTACTGTCCGGTTTGGGAATCGTTTTATCTTTATTTTTATGTTTGGCTATAATTTGATTTATTTTGCTTGGCGAGAAGTTGTTTTCCTTTGCTATTTGCATAATAGTTCTTATTTCCTTATTATAGTTGTCTTTTGACATGGGTATGTTTAAAGCCCTGTGCACCATTGAATTGAAACCCGCTAGTTTGTGCGTACTGGGGTGATTAGACTGATTGTCGATTGCATGCGAGGTTTGTGTTGCTTTCCGGAATATGGAATATGAAAGGTCGTTGTCTTTACGTTCAATAGTTATATCGAGATAATTTATTTTCCGGTCTATTTCGGATTCCTTAGTGAATTTGATAGAATGGTGAAGGCTATTAATGGATTGGAGAATTGTTTCTTCGCTTGTTAGTTCAGTATCGTAGATGCAAATTACATCATCTACGTATCTTTTCCATATCACTATTCCCTTTGTTGAAGTCTTTTCTAAGAACGCATTTTCTAGTGCATTGATGAAGATGTCAGCGATTAACCCACTTAGTGGCGATCCCATTGCTAGGCCTTCTCTCTGTGTGTATATTTTATTGTCGAATTGAAACACGTTTTGGGTGAGAACGACCCTCAGTAATCTCACAATCTCTTCAATTTCTTTTACCGAATTGTTGGATTTTAAGTTGTTTTCGATAGTGTTGATTGCTTCAATAATCGGAATATTGGTGTACATGTTAGTTACGTCGAAGGATACTAGCCTGAAGCTAGGTTTCATTTGTAGGGTGTTCAATGCTGTTACTAGTTCTGTTGTGTTCTTTACAGAGTTGTTTTTGTCGTTGGAAAGACGGCATTTTAAGATTTTTAGTAACTCTTTGCTGATTTTGTAATTAGGGGCATTCCTACAATTGACTATTGGTCTCATTGGGCATTCCTTTTTGTGTATTTTTGGTTGTCCCCTCAATGAAGGTATTTTCGGGTTCATGTTTATTAGTTTTGATTTTTCAGCTTTGGTCAGTATGTATTCTGTTTCTTTTAGCGCACTTTTTATTTGTTTTTGGAATTTGTTGGTGGGGTCTTTTGTTAATTCCTTGATTTCGTTGTTGTTTAGGAATTCGACTGTTTTTTCAATGTATTCTGTTTTATTCAAAATTACTGTAGTGTTTCCCTTATCTGCTTTTGTGATGATTAAGTCATGTTCTTTTATTTTTTGTTTCAACGACTTTATTTCTTTGATTTGTTTGTTGTTTTGAATGTTATTGCTATCGCCCTCTCGTTTGAGGATTTTTTTGGCTTCGTTGGTGGCGAGATTTTTGGTTAATTCCCTGTCTTCTGCTGGGAGCTTGTGACTGGCTATCTCAATATCTGTGATTAACTGTTTTATATTGTGGTTCGTGTGTGCGTCTGTGCAGTTGTATTTCAAACCTTTGTCTAACATATTCATTCGTGTTGACCGACTGAAAAGCACTAAACTCTTGTTTACTAAGGCAACACTGAAAATATGGCTTCAAACACCACAATGTTCACGGCTAGTCAGGCAAATCGTGAAGCCAAGAAATTCAAATCACTCAGGCTTAAACTCATGAATTTAGACAAGTCAATTTGGTTCAACAAAAAATGTATAGAACTAAACCTCACCCCTAAATACGTACCAATTAAAACCGTACCGAACACACCAGCCTCGATCATTTCAACTAAACAAGCCAAAGCGCTTTGGATAAAATACGAATTAAGATTTGCATACATAAGAAAGCAAAAAATTAACCAACAATTATACGACATTCAATTGCAACTAAGTAATTTCTGGCACGCAGCCCAATGGGACAGCTTCACCGAACACCTACATGACACCATCAAAATCAGAGCAACGAGGAAGCATGAAACGCTAGAAAATAAATTAAGAAAACTAGGAGAAACACAGAACCATCAATCTAACGAACAACACACGAATAACAATGAATTCAATTTCCACAGCAGAGTAAACAACAGAACGAACGTAACCTTTTCTCAAGGTGAAATGAATATGTTAGACAAAGGTTTGAAATACAACTGCACAGACGCACACACGAACCACAATATAAAACAGTTAATCACAGATATTGAGATAGCCAGTCACAAGCTCCCAGCAGAAGACAGGGAATTAACCAAAAATCTCGCCACCAACGAAGCCAAAAAAATCCTCAAACGAGAGGGCGACAGCAATAACATTCAAAACAACAAACAAATCAAAGAAATAAAGTCGTTGAAACAAAAAATAAAAGAACATGACTTAATCATCACAAAAGCAGATAAGGGAAACACTACAGTAATTTTGAACAAAACAGAATACATTGAAAAAACAGTCGAATTCCTAAACAACAACGAAATCAAGGAATTAACAAAAGACCCCACCAACAAATTCCAAAAACAAATAAAAAGTGCGCTAAAAGAAACAGAATACATACTGACCAAAGCTGAAAAATCAAAACTAATAAACATGAACCCGAAAATACCTTCATTGAGGGGACAACCAAAAATACACAAAAAGGAATGCCCAATGAGACCAATAGTCAATTGTAGGAATGCCCCTAATTACAAAATCAGCAAAGAGTTACTAAAAATCTTAAAATGCCGTCTTTCCAACGACAAAAACAACTCTGTAAAGAACACAACAGAACTAGTAACAGCATTGAACACCCTACAAATGAAACCTAGCTTCAGGCTAGTATCCTTCGACGTAACTAACATGTACACCAATATTCCGATTATTGAAGCAATCAACACTATCGAAAACAACTTAAAATCCAACAATTCGGTAAAAGAAATTGAAGAGATTGTGAGATTACTGAGGGTCGTTCTCACCCAAAACGTGTTTCAATTCGACAATAAAATATACACACAGAGAGAAGGCCTAGCAATGGGATCGCCACTAAGTGGGTTAATCGCTGACATCTTCATCAATGCACTAGAAAATGCGTTCTTAGAAAAGACTTCAACAAAGGGAATAGTAATATGGAAAAGATACGTAGATGATGTAATTTGCATCTACGATACTGAACTAACAAGCGAAGAAACAATTCTCCAATCCATTAATAGCCTTCACCATTCTATCAAATTCACTAAGGAATCCGAAATAGACCGGAAAATAAATTATCTCGATATAACTATTGAACGTAAAGACAACGACCTTTCATATTCCATATTCCGGAAAGCAACACAAACCTCGCATGCAATCGACAATCAGTCTAATCACCCCAGTACGCACAAACTAGCGGGTTTCAATTCAATGGTGCACAGGGCTTTAAACATACCCATGTCAAAAGACAACTATAATAAGGAAATAAGAACTATTATGCAAATAGCAAAGGAAAACAACTTCTCGCCAAGCAAAATAAATCAAATTATAGCCAAACATAAAAATAAAGATAAAACGATTCCCAAACCGGACAGTAATGAGAAAAAATTTGCGCGTTTCAACTATGTGAATGCGAATACATATAAAATCACTAACCTATTCAAAAAGCAAGGCATAAAGATAGCTTTCACGACGAAAAACACAACCGCTAGGCACCTCCTAAATAGTAATCTAAATAAACGTGACCCGTATTCAAGGTCAGGGGTATATTCTATAACGTGCCAAGACACCGATTGTCAAGCTAATTACATCGGGCAGAGTGGAAGGCGAGTAGACACACGTTATAATGAACATAGAAATGCGATAAGATACGGAACACATTCAGCCGTGTGCGAACATATGTGTGACGCAGGGCATAGCTTTACCAACATAGAGTCGGACCTTAAAATAATCCATCACGAATCGAAAGGCAGAGCTCTCGACATAAAGGAAGCAATCGAGATACACCTAGCCAAACGAAACAATCCCAACAATCTAAATGAACACACGTTCATGGAGAGCTCACCCCTCTTCACGCTACTAAAAAACACACCCTGTCGGAAACAAAACACAATTTAGCGACACAGCCAAGCTAGACAAAAAAAAAGGGGGGAAATTAGGGGGTTTTTATTAGGTAAATGTTATCTGGATCAGGTGTACGATGTACTTTTCTTCTGCAATAAACCAAGGCCCATATTAGAGGCAGTATTAAAGGTGCCGGGACGTCCTCATAAGACCGTCAACGCTTAGTTCGAATGGGTTATGCTCCACGCGTGGCGAGGACTAATCCACGGTCTTTAATAGTTGTAGATCCACCTCATTCAATAACATACATCTTATCTAGGTTGGCAACACCTCACATAAACACATCGCGATCACTCCCCACAGCACGTAGGGACAGGGGGGGAAGGCAGGGAAAAACCAGTCGTTAAGATAACCACCGCAGTCGTCCGCACAGCGAGTTCAAGTGAGCACGGAAACTGCGAATAGCTGTAGTACGGAAGACAATCAGATAAGTAGTTAGCCTAAAATTTTTATAGTTTAACCATAGTTTACAACCATATAATCTCTCTAAAGTACAATCTCCGGATAGCCATCACCATTTAGCATTTCACCTAACATATATACTGCATTAAGCATACACTGACAGTTGCAGTACCAATACTGCAACTAAATAATTGTACATATTGTAAATATTTTCACCTGTATTTCAAACATAGATTTTATAGCCTAAGTGTATTGGATCTGATGATGATCGCTTGACGATCGAAACTGGTCATCCTAGTGTTTTATTAATCTCCTGTAATTTATTTCAGGATTAGGGCATAACCCATCTCTTTTGGGTACATTCGTGTTGTCCGACTGAAAAGCACTAAACTCTTCTTCCCTATCTGTTAGAGGCTTTCCATTTGTGTCCTTAATATTACAGCACTTAGTCTTCTTTTCCCCAAAAGCATTCTTAATCCTTCGATAAACTGTGTCTACTTTTCCTAATTTCAGACAATTTTCTATACCTGCACATTTCTCTTTCAACCATTCTTCTTTTGCTTCCTTGCACTTCTTGTTAACCTCATTTTTCAGTCGTCTGTTTCTGCTTTCCCCTTTTCATCTGTTACATTCTTGTGTTTCCGCCTTTCATCCATCAATTCTAGTGTATCCTGAGTAATCCACGGGTTTCTACCTATTCTTTCTTTCCTACCATTGTTTTCTGCTGCGGATTTTGTTATTTCATTCTTCAAAAGTGCCCATTCGTCTGCAATTGAAGTTTGTTTAGGGTTTTTCATTAGTCCTTCCTTTATACTCTTCTTGAATCTTTCATTTACATCCTTCTCTTTCAGTCTGTCTATTGCCCACCGTCTTGGCTTTTGACTTTTCTTCAGTTTCTTCAACTTTAATCTGCATTTCATACCAACCAGATTGTGGTCATAGTATATGTCAGCACTGGGATATGTTTTACAATCCAAAATCTGGTTTCGAAACCTCTGCTTGACCATAATGAATTCGATTTGGTAACGCGCAGTATTTCCTGGTCTCATCCATGTGTATATTCTTCTATTGTGGTTATTGAATAAGGTGTTAGCTATGACCAACTCATGCTCGGTGCAGGATTCCATCAGCCTGCTTCCTCGATCATTCCTCTCACCTAATCCAAAATCTCCTACTATCTTCCCTTCTCTTCCTTTTCCTGCCGCAGCATTCCAATCCCCCTTTACTATAACATTTTCATCACCCTTGTTATACCTCAGAATGTCATCTATTTCTTCGTAGACCCTTTCAACATCTTCATCATCAGTTTGACTGGTAGGCATATAGACTTGTACTAATCTCCTGGAAGGAAAAATCACAGGGAAGAAAGGCCGAGGTCGATAGAGATTTTTTTTTTCTGCAAGACATCGCATTAACTCTTCATTATGGTTCCCACTATGAAATGAAACGAGGTGCTGAAGACAGAGAACAATAGTTGCAGAGACAAGGCATTGCCTTGAGAAGTTGATTGATTGAGTAAAATATAACTATGGCATAGTTTCTATACAACGTAACATATGTGCAGATACTCAAGTGCACTTAGCAGCAATGGTGTAAAATACAAATGACACAAATATGGTTTTCGTACTAGTACAGTTTATTGTGTCTTTTATAAACAGGCATTTTACTCAAAATATTTTAGCGAAAAGTTTTTAAAGTTACCCGGTCTGTGTACAGTAACCCTAGCTGACGGTCGAGTGGTGTCCAGGGTTGGTATGTTCTTTGACTGTCCCTTCAGAATGCTATGTTTATCTTATGTCACTGTGCCATAGATTTATCGATCCCTCTGAGTTGCAGGGGTTTGATTACAACACTGCTCTTTCTCTACCCCTTAACTAGATAGCAGCACACTTCAGGTGCGGATCTAGAGTTTGGCTTTGGGGAGGGTCACAGAATCGAAATTGTTAAAAAGATGGTATCACTAACAACGCAATCACAAAATAACCAAATGTACAAAACCAGACCAATTTTTTTGCAAGCTACATGGATAGAAATTTGATGCGTTTAGCGCACCAAAAATATTCGTACAAATTGCAACGGTGTGTTTTGCGACTTTTACATCGAGCTTCGAGAAAAGTATCAAGGTACGTTACAGTTTCGGCAAGTCGAGTTGGTACCGACAAAGGGAGAAAGTCACAGCTTAAATTGCCAACCAAGCTTGCAGTTTGGACGCCGGCAAAATTTTTTGGTGCGAAAAAAAAAAGCCCCAAATTCCTATCCTTGCATTGCTGCACATTCATCGTGACATCACTATAGACATCGATTCGGTAATCACAAGGTTTGCTAAACAAAATAGATGAGTTGATTTTGTTATATAACAGGTATGAAGTTGTAAATATGTACAGTTGTAACAGAGCATAATAATTGCAATAAAGATATTTTCAGTATTGAATAAAATGAAAGAAAAAAACTGTTTTTCAGTTACAATTCGTTAAGTTTTATTTGTCTGGTTATTATGTTTTCATTTTTTGAGTTTGCAAAAAAAATTGGTCTCCATTTGGGGGGGGGGGGGGGTCATGACCCCCGTAACCCCTACCCCCCTTGAATCCGCGCCTGGCACACTTCTTGTGTCTGACTTGAGTCTCCAGGAGGCAGTGAAGAAGGAGGCCATGACTTATTAATTGCTTCTCTGTACTCCAGAGATGATATTATGAATTGTAGGAGATTTGGTTCTTACTGCAAGACATTGTAGGATGAGGTATCTTATAACAAGCACAAAACATTACAAACCCGGAGGCTTTAAGGCTCTGCAGAAATATAAGATGATGTGTGAAATAAAATAGTGTTATTTCTATTCATACTACAAACAAAGTTAAAACATGCCAGTCACAGTCCATTCATTTCGTAATTATTTCATCATCATCATCATCATTTCCCCTTATCCAGCTCCTGCCGGGTCGGGGTATTTATGGCACTTCTCCACTTTCCTCTTTCCTTCCACAATTCTTCTTCCACGATCCTGTCCCAGTCCAGATTTCTTTTTCTCAAGCTGTTCTTCACTGAATCGATCCACCTTGTTCTAGGTCTTCCCCTTGCTCTCTTGCCCTTGCACTTGGCCTCCAGCTTCTGTCTTGGTATTCTATTTTCCTCCATCCTCTTTACATGTCCAAACCACCTTAGTTTATTCTTCTCAATTCTCTCATTTAGTTTTCCCATCCCAACTTCCTTCCTAACATCTTCATTCCTCACTCTGTCTTTCCTTGTCTTACCTATCATACTTCTTAGGAATTTCATTTCACTGGCTTGGATTCTACTCTCTTGCCTGCTCGTCAGGGTCCAAGTCTCAGCTGCATAAGTTAATATGGGTACATAGTACACTTTATACATTATCTCCTTGCTTTTCCTTGGTACTTCCTTATCCCAAACAAGTTTTCTTACACTTTGATAGAATGCATTGCTCTGCTGTACCCTCCTGCCAATCTCCATGTCCAACCTACCAGTTTGCATCAATTCACTTCCTAGGTATTTGAACGTGTCCACCATTTCCAAACTCTGACTTCCAATTTTCACAGTGCCCTTTCCTTGTCTTTCCCCTCTTGTCATCACCATGGTCTTGCTTTTCACTATACTGATTTTCAGGCCATACTTCTGAATATTTCCGTTCAGTGCATCTAGTTGTTTTTGCACTTCTTCGGTGTTCCTTCCTTCGTAATTATTTATTGCTATTTATTCAATAGGACAAATACAGTCCACTCACCAAGTAGCTATGAACTAAGCTATTTAACCAGAGAATAAGATTAAGGTCCCGATTGAGAGGTTTCTAGGGCCCGGATGTTGATGCTGTAAAAATGTGTAAAAAATGCACTTAAACTTTTCAAAAATAACAGTGATAAATTACCTAAAAATTCGAAAAATGCACTATAAAGTGGAGAAAATGAAAAGCACGAATGTGTTTATCACGACCGATATGTTGCGTTACAGTAAATCTTCTTTCAGCAGCTACTTTAGTTCCACAGTTTGCAAAAAAATATGCTTTCATCGGTAGAAAACACATTGTCACCAAATTCAGATACTAGTTGTTTTCAATGCACTGACACACTCGGTTTTATTTTAGGAATTTTGAAAGCGGCAATGAACGATATCTCTCGTCGTGAACTATGCGGAACTGAGACAAGAATATACACCCCTTCCCCTTTCTACCTCGCCACTGATGACCTTGGTCAACAGAGCAGGTAACATTCAATTCTGCAAATAACTGGCTTGCGACGAAAACAAGAGCATCTGTATACCTACAGTACTGTTCTTATGCATCCAAGATACATATTTTCCTACTCATCATCATCATCTTGCACAGTTTCAAGCCACTGGCCGGGTCTGTTTGGAACACAAGCCTTTCCAACGTCTTCTGTCTTCCCACCATCTCTCAGCTTCCACCCTTGTCCAGTCTTCTCCTCTCTTCTTCACGCTTTCTTCCACCCCGTTCAGCCACCTGTCTCTCGGTCTTCCTCTCGGTCTCTTTCCTTCCCACTTCGTCTCGTGTACCCTCCTGGGTATTCTCTTCTCCTCCATTCGTTTTACATGTCCATACCATCTAAGTCTAGATTTCTCTATACCATCCTGTAATGGTTCCTCCTTCATTAATTCTCTGGTCCTCTAATTTCTTATTCTGTCCATCTTTGTAGCTCCAATACTGCTTCTCAAAAACCTCATCTCTCTGGCCTGTATTTTGCTCTTCTCCCTTCCTTTCATAACCCAGGTCTCCGAAGCATACGTCAGGAAAGGGACATAGTACGTCCGATATATGATCTTTTTGCTGTTCTGAGGGACATCCTTGCTCCATAACATGCTTCTCACTCTCCTCTGGAATGCTTCTGCCAGTCTCCCCCGTTCATTTATTTCTCTATCGTTTCTTCCATTATCTTGTATCAGGCTTCCCAGATACTTGAAACTCTCCACTTTCTTCAGCTGTTCCCCACCAATTGTTATTCCCGTTGTGGTTCTTTCCTTCTTCCTTGTTGTGATCACCATCTTACTCTTATTTCTGCTAAATTTCATCCCATATCCTTGTATTATTCCTTCCCACACGTCCAACTGTTCCTGTACCTCCTCCTCCTTGTTTCCCCAAATCATCAAATCATCTGCAAACACCATTGCTTTCATCTTTCCTTCCCCAATTACTTGTGCCACTCGGGTCATTATGTCATCCATCACCACAATGAAAAGTAACGGTGACAGTGCACTTCCATGTTTCAGGCCGTTTCTCTGTTCCAACCAGTCCGATCTCTCTCCTCCCACTTTCACACAGCTTACGCTTCCCTTGTACATCTCCTTTATCCTCTTTATAGTCCATTTCGCTACTCCTCTATCCTCCAGGGACTTCCATACTTTGTTTCTGCATACACTGTCATATGCTTTCTCAATGTCCAGGAAGGACATCAGTAGATCTGTTCCATACTCATAGTGCTGTTCTTGTAACTGCCTTACAGCAAAAATCAAATCCACTGTGGACCTTCCTGCTATGAAGCCATGTTGCTCTTCCCTCATCCCTCCTTCTATCCTTGTCCTGATCCTCCTTTCCAAAACTTTCTCAAAGATCTTTGCACAATGACTCATCAGTGTTATTCCCCGGTAGTTTCTGCATTCTGTTCTACTACCTTTCTTGAAGATCGGGACAATTATTCCTTTTTTCCATTCCTCTGGGGTCTTCCTTTCCTTCCATGCTGTTCTCATCATTCAGTACAACCATTGTATCCCCACCTCTCCTGCTGCTCTCACCATCTCCACACACAACTCGTCTACACCCGGTGCCTTCCCTCCTTTCATCTTACTCACTGCATCTTCCACTTCTTTCCATGTTAAGTCCAATTCTGTTTGCAGTTCATCTTCCTCTTCCCCGATTGCTTCCTCCTCGCCGTGGTTTCCATTTGGGTTCAGAAGTTCTTCAAAATATTCTTTCCACATTTTCTTCAGTTCTTCCCTATTTTCTATCTCTTGTCCCCTTTTGTTCACCATTCTAACATAATCCGTAGGATCCTTCCGTCTCTTATTTTTTACCATCCCATACAGGACCTTTTTTGTACCTTCACTATCCTCCTTCATCATTTTTGTCCACTCTTCCATCCACTTTCTTCTCTCCTCAGCCACTACTCTCTTCGCCTCCTTCTTTCTTTCCTGGTACTCTTCCCTTGTCTCTACCGTCCTATTTTGATACCACCTCCTAAAGGCTCTATTCTTTTCCCTTACTATATCTTTTGTCTTCTCATTCCACCATGGTGTTTCCTTCCACCTCTTCTTACTACTTGTCCTTCCACATACTGCTTCTGCTGCACCTACTAGTGTCTTCTTAAATCTAGCCTATTCCTCTGCCCCCCGTCTTTCTTCATCTTTCGGAATTCCTTCCTTTACCATTTTGAGGTACTCGACCCTTCTATCCCCTTCTTTCAGTTTCCATATCCTTATACGTCTTTCCTGGTTCTCAGTCCCTTTCTTCTCCTTACTCCCTCTCAGGTTCATTACCAGCAATCGATGGTCGCTATCCAGGTTCTCCGATGGTATAACCTTGATGTCCGTGATGTTCTTATTTAGTTCTTTCTCATACAGTATATAGTCGACCACCGACTTCCTGGTCAAGTCATCACTGTACCATGTGATTGTGTGGCTCTCTCTTTTCTTGAACCAGGAGTTCCCAACTAGCAGGCTATTCCTCTGGCAGAAGTCCAATAGTCTCTTTCCTTCCTCATTTCTTCCGCCCCAACCCTCTGGTCCTAGAACACTCTCATAACCTTGTCTTTCACTTCCTACATGGGCATTCAAATCCCCCATAACAATCATATTTCTTCCTACCAGCTGCTTCTGCAATTCCTCTTCAAACTCCTCCTTCTCTTCAGAGGCGCAGCCTACTTGTGGAGCATACACTTGCACTATTTCTACGGTCTCTCCCCTCAGTGCTACTTTCACTTTCATCATCCTATCACTTATTCTCCTCACTTCTTCTTTTAAACCATCTCGTACTACTACTCCCACTCCATTCCTCTTTCCCTCTTTATTCCCACTCCAGTACAGTCTATAGCCTTTTCTCAGTTCTCTCCTTCCTTCCCCTTTCCACTTTGTTTCTGCCAGTCCCAATAAATCCAACTTCCTTCTTTCCATCATATCCACTATCTCCTCCACCTTCCCCGTCAGCGTTCTTATGTTTAAAGTTCCAAATCTTAGTCTGTGTGTACAGCCGTGTCGTCGTCTATTATATCCATCATGTCCGAGGCTCGTTCCATTCTTGAAAGCATTTTCCTACTAAAATTTTTAATTTATATTGTATCAGCTACTAGCTTCTTCTTAACTCTGAGAGACGTAACTCCCTCATAATATAAAGCTGTGACATGACTAAATTTGAAATAAATGACCTTAAAAGGCCGATTTCTCAAAAATATGACCAAAAAATCTACCAAACTAGAATAAATGCTCTTAAAATGGAAAAATAGCAAAAAAAATGCAAAAAGATGCAAAATAAAAATGACATATTTGAAGACGGTGTGGCCCATCCGGAGTTTCTATGTATTTCAGCATTGTTTTTGACAGCTCAGTAAAAAGATGACATGTCACCAACATCCGGGCCCTAGTCATAATCATTATCATTTCCCCTTTTCCAGTTAACACTGGGTGGGGGCAAATACGGTTCCTCTCCACTTTGTTCTGTCGTTCCACCATTCCTTTTCCGACACAGTGTTCCAATCCAGGTTCCGTTTTTTCTAATACTGTTCTCCACCGAGTCCATCCAACGCATTCTTGGTCTTCCTCGTCCTCTCTTCCCTGTCATCCATCGTTCCAGTGCCCGTCTTGGTAGCCTTACTTCATTCATGCGTTTGACATGCCCAAACCATCTCAATCTGTTTTGCTCCAGTTTGTCATTTAGTTTCTGTACTCCCAGTTCTTTCTGTATATCTTCATTTCTCACTCTGCCCCTCCTCGTTTTCTGGACCATACTTCTCAGGAATCTCATCTCAGCTGCTTGTACTCTGCTCTCATCCCTCTTAGTCATTGTCCAAGTTTCTGCTGCATATGTCATTATAGGAACTTTGTACATAACTTTGTACATTACTTCTTTAGCCTTAATTGGTATATCCTTGTTCCATACTAGTCCCCGTACCTGTTGGTAGAAAGCACTCCCGAGTTGTATTCTTCTGCTAATTTCCAAATCTAGTCATCGATCTTCAGTCAGTTCACTTCCCAAGTATTTGAAGTGTTTCACTACATCCAATTCCTTATCTCCTACTTTGATTACTCCTTTTCCTTCTTTCTTATCTCTACTCATCACCACGCTTTACTCTTCTCCACATTTATCTTCAATCCCCATTTCTCAATCTTTTCATTTATTACCTCTAACTGTTTTTGTCATCATCATCTTGCACAGTTTCAAGCCACTGGCCGGGTCTGTTTGGAACACAAGCCTCTCCAACGTCTTCTGTCCTCCCACCATCTCTCAGCCTCCACCCTTGTCCAGTCTTCTCCTCTCTTCTTCACGCTTTCTTCCACCCCCTTCAGCCACCTGTCTCTCGGTCTTCCTCTCGGTCTCTTTCCTTCCCACTTCGTCTCGTGTATCCTCCTGGGTAACCTCTTCTCCTCCATTCGTTTTACATGTCCATACCATTTAAGTCTAGATTTCTCTATACCATCCTGTAATGGTTCCTCCTTCATTAATTCTCTGGTACTCTCATTTCTTATTCTGTCCAAATTTGTAGCTCCAATACTACTTCTCAAGAACCTCATCTCACTGGCCTGTATTTTGCTCTTCTCCCTTCCTTTCATAACCCAGGTCTCCGAGGCATAAGTCAGGATAGGGACATAGTATGTCCGATATATGATCTTTTTGCTGTTCTGAGGGACATCCTTGCTCCATAACATGCTTCTCACACTCCTACGAAATGCTTCTGCCTGTCTCCCACGCTCATTTATTTCTCTATTGTTTCTTCCATTATCCTGTATCAGGCTTCCCAGATACTTTCAACTCTCCACTTTCTTCAGCTGTTCCCCACCAATTGTTATTCCCGTTCTGGTTCTTTCCTTCTTCCTTATAGTGATCACCATCTCACTCTTATTTATGCAAAATTTCATCCCATATCCTTGTATTATTCCTTCCCACATGTCCAACTGTTCCTGTACCTCCTCCTCCTTGTTTCCCCAAATCATCTGCAAACACCATTTGTTTCATCTTTCCTTCCCCAATTACTTGTGCCACTCGGGACATTATGTCATCCATCACCACAATGAAAAGTAACGGTGACAGTGCACTTCCCTGTTTCAGGCCGTTTCTCTGTTCCAAGCAGTCTGATCTCTCTCCTCCCACTTTCACACAGCTCACGCTTAACATCTCCTTTATCCTCCTTATAGTCCATTTTTCTACTCCTCTATCCTCCAGGGACTTCCATACCTTGTTTCTCCATACACTGTAATATGCTTTCTCAATGTCCAGGAAGGCCATCAGTAGATCTGTTCCATACTTGTAACTTGTTCTTGTAACTGCCTACGGCAAAAATCAAATCCACTGTGGACCTTCCTGCTCTGAAGCCATGTTGCTATTCCCTCATCCCTCCTTCTATCCTTGTCCTAATTCTCCTTTCCAAAACTTTCTCAAAGATCTTTGCACAATGACTCATCAGTGTTATTCCCCGATAGTTTCTGCATTCTGTTCTACTACCTTCTTGAAGATCGGGACAATTATTCCTTTTTTCCATTCCTCTGGGGTCTTCCTTTCCTTCCATGCTGTCCTCATCACTCGGTACAACCATTGTATCCCCACCTCTCCTGCTGCTCTCACCATCTCCACACTCAACTCATCCACACCCGGTGCCTTCCCTCCTTTCATCTTCCTCACTGCATCTTCCACTTCTTTCCATGTTAAGTCCTTTTCTGTTTGCCGTTCATCTTCCTCTTCTCCGATTTCTTCATCCTCACAGTGGTTTCCATTTGGGTTCAGAAGTTCTTCAAAATATTCTTTCCACATTTTCTTCAGTTCTTCCCTATTTTCTATCTCTTGTCCCCTTTTGTTCACCATTCTAACATAATCCGTAGGATCCTTCCTCCTCTTATTTTTTACCATCCCATACAGGACTTTTTTGTACCTTCACTATCCTCCGTCATCATTTTTGTCCACTCTTCCATCCACTTTCTTCTCTCCTCAGCCACTACTCTCTTCGCCTCCTTCTTTCTTTCCTGGTACTCTTCCCTTGTCTCTACCATCCTATTTTGATACCACCTCCTAAAGGCTCTATTCTTTTCCCTTACTATATCTTTTGTCTTCTCATTCCACCATGGTGTTTCCTTCCACCTCTTCTTACTACTTGTCCTCCCACATACTGCTTCTGCTGCACCTACTAGTGTCTTCTTAAATCTAGCCCATTCCTCTTCCACCCCTCTTTCTTCATCTGTTGGAATTCCTTCCTTTACCATTTTGAGGTACTCGACCCTTCTATCCCCTTCTTTCAGTTTCCATATCCTTATACGTCTTTCCTGGTTCTCAGTCCTTTTCTTCTCCTAGCTCCCTCTCAGGTTCATTACCAGCAATCGATGGTCGCTATCCAGGTTCTCCGATGGTATAACCTTGATGTCCGTGATGTTCTTATTTAGTTCATTCTCATACAGTATATAGTCGACCACCGACTTCCTGGTCAAGTCATTACTGTGCCATGTGATTGTGTGGCTCTCTCTTTTCTTGAACCAGGAGTTCCCAACTAGCAGGCTGTTCCTTTGGCAGAAGTCCAACAGTCTCTTTCCTTCCTCATTTCTTCCGCCCCATCCCTCTGGTCCTAGAACACTCTCATAACCTTGTCTTTCTCTTCCTACATGGGCATTCAAATCCCCCATAACAATCATATTTCTTCCTACCAGCTGCTTCTGCAATTCCTCTTCAAACTTCTCCTTCTCTTCAGAGGCGCAGCCTACTTGTGGAGCATACACTTGCACTATTTCTACGGTCTCTCCCCTCAGTGCTACTTTCACTTTCACCATCCTATCACTTATTCTCCTCACTTCTTCTTTTAAACCATCTCGTACTACTACTCCCTCTCCATTCCTCTTTCCCTCTTTATTCCCACTCCAGTACAGTCTATAGCCTTTTCTCAGTTCTCTCCTTCCTTCCCCCTTCCATTTTGTGTCTGCCAATCCCAATAAATCTAACTTCTTTCTTTCCATCATATCCACTATCTCCCCCACCTTCCCCGTCAGCGTTCTTATGTTTAAAGTTCCAAATCTTAGTCCGTGTGTACAGCCGTGTCGTCGTCTATTATATCCATCATATCCGAGGCTCGTTCCATTCTTGAAAGCATTTGGTTTCATCCACTACTGGCTTGCTGGGCCTATCGTAGCTTCACCAGAGCCCTGTTAGCCGTCACTTCTCAGGGTTCCTGTAGGACCTTCACAGCTACCGTAATGGTCCCGGGGCACACGAAGTCCCCACTGTACTTCACCCCTACAGGCGATCCCCTACTTTGTGCCGTTGCCCGTCTCCCACGACGTGGACGAGGGGTTGGGCTTATGGGAGACAACTGTTCTTGTAAACTTCGTAAATAGATTCAGTCACATTCTGGGCATAGATTTAAGTGCCTGAGTGTAAATTAAGTGATAATGATCACTTGATGACCAAATTGGTTATCCAAGTGAATTTATTAATCTCATGTAGCTGTCTTTCAGGTTTAGGGCATAACCCTCATTACAATTGGGTGCAATTTTGTTGACCAACTGAAAAGCATACATTTCATGGGATGCCTCAGTACCTCACTGTTTGAAGTACAGTATATCGGAAAGATATTTCTAATGCTATAATTGAGAGCTTGTTATTAGGAGTGACATTCTTTTAGCATTCAATGAAAGGGAAACATTTGTGGATAATTTGAGGTTACTGATGATCCGAATACACTGTATAAGATATGTTTTATTTCTTCCAGGATCGGGTATACAACATCCACGATGACAAACAGGTTACAGGACCCGAGGTAGTGTCGTTGATACCTGCGGTGATGACACCTGGAAACGACGCGCCGACACCAGAACGTGTCGCCACCCCTCCTCCAACCCCTCCTCAGAGACTAGATAGTATCAGCCTGAAAGCTGGGTGAAATCAAGTAACACAAACAGAGAATGAGCCATCCACATTGTAGGTAGACAAATATATGTTTGTACCGTTGTCAAAAACTAAGTATCTTCTGTAAAGAAATATACAAGTGGTATTTGTATGAGACTAATGGTTAAAAGTCCTGTGTTTGAATCCTTCCCACATTACATTTACATGCAAATAGCTTCTGTCCTAACTGTAGCATAATCATCAATAGAAAAATGTAATATATTGTGAAATATTGTTAGTAATTGCTCACATGTTCAGTCTGCACCAACTGTCATCGCTGTTCATTCTTAAGTGGGGACTACATTTTGAAACAAAAAACAACCAACCATTACCAAAATAAAATGTACATGGAATCATGGGTATGTTTACGACTTTCTAACTTCTTTGATCATTGAAACGGTTACTTTTCTGCATTGGTAGTTGGACATTCTCTGCATGGTTTAGTTTGCACACAATATGGTTTCAGAGTTGCCACCTTTTCCTCAATTAGATTAGGCGGGATGGATCCAATAAAATGTACTCACTCAGACACATACACCTGCTAATCTCATGCGGAATTTTAGTGTAACTATTTAGTCGTGAGTAGGTGGCGATGGCTAATTGGTGGGGGAACCAGTACACTGGAAGACAGTCGAGTATCAACAATGGTTGAGCTAAATTGACGGTGGGTAGGCCGAAGAGATGCTATTAAGTACCCACCTCGGTCTTCTGATTTGACGCCTTATACCCGTGGGGGACCGTCAAGGATGACGTTTATCGACAAAAACTAGCTACACTTAATAAGCTACGTAGCATCATGTGCCACACACTAATAGCCGCAGTTCGGCGCCAACGGCAGTGTGTGGAAGCTGCTGGTGATGGTCATACAACATAACAGTAAGTCAATATGGACCCATAACAGACTTTCCTGAAATGATTACATGTTTCACTGATAGGGGGAAAGTATGTTAACCCGCCTAACTTGCGTTGATCGACTGAAGAGTGTGTTGTTATAGCAATGTGCAGATGACGCTACTCGTTACCACGGTAAAATGACGCTAATAAACATATCCATGTTAATTGCAATAAAAATAAAAATAAAGTCAAGTAATAAAATATATGAACTATTCAAAAGTAAATTGCTATTGGGTTTGGTTTAGATTGAACATAAAAAGAAAATCGCATGCATATCACAGAAATTCTCATATATTATTGATGGATTAAATTTTAACAGTTTTGGGATAGTTGCTATTTGTAAATGTGGGAGAGAGAGCTGAACGTGATTATGTCGTGGAACAATGAGTGAATGTGACCGAAGGGATAAGTTATATGTAAGAAAAGAAGATGAAGAAATACACTTTGATGAAGATTATGTGTTTTATAAAATAAATCTGAAAATGGTCGATACTTGTACGGCAATTCTTTAGCACAAGATCCCCTTCAGTGTGTTTTTTGTAAAACTGTTAAAGGCCTTTTGAACTGCCGTTAGAAAAGTGTCTTTTTTTATATATATAATTAATTTTGAGAGCAAGGACAGATTCAGTGTAAACTGAATTCTAAGTTGTAATATATTCTTTTTGTTAGATAGAATGAACATAATTAATATTAATAACATTCTGTAAATATTGTATTTTTAATTTATTCATGAATAATGAATAGTGCATTTAATATTTCCACTCTGGTGTAAGTTAACTGTTGCAGTTTAAAAGAGACAAAGAAAAAAAGACAAATAAATAAATGGAAAGTAAGTCATCAGACTCCTGGTTCAATCCCCACCAAGGACATTACTTCTTAGGGTTACAGATTATCTTGCATTAACCATGGAGGAAAGAGGAGCTCGTTTCAGTGAAGCCAAGCACCGAGTCCAAAGTGGGCGTAACATGGCGTAACTTGTGTTTGGTGTTCTGTGATTTGTATGCGGCAGAGCATTGTGCAGGATTATTTCGGAGTTTGTTTCGAATAATGGCATGTAGTGGCATGAATCGACTAAACAGAACATACCAGGAGGCGCGGTAGGCCTATTGTTTACCATACTAGTCATCATCATCATCTTGCACAGTTTTCAGCCACTGGCCGGGTCTGTTTGGAACACAAGCCTCCCCAACGTCTTCTGTCTTCCCACCATCTCTCAGCCTCCACCCTTGTCCAGTCTTCTCCTCTCTTCTTCACGCTTTGTTCCACCCCCTTCAGCCACCTGTCTCTCGGTCTCTTTCCTTCCCACTTCGTCTCGTGTATCCTCCTGGGTATCCTCTTAGCCTCCATTCGTTTTACATGTCCATACCATATAAGTCTACATTTCTCTATACCTTCCTGTAATGGTTCCTCCTTCATTAATTCTCTGGTCCTCTCATTTCTTATTCTGTCCAACTTTGTAGCTCCAATACTGCTTCTCAAGAACCTCATCTCACTGGCCTGTATTTTGCTCTTCTCCCTTCCTTTCATAACCCATGTCTCCGAGGCATACATCAGGATAGGGACATAGTACGTCCAATATATGATCTTTTTGCTGTTCTGAGGGACATCCTTGCTCCATAACATGCTTCTGCCTGTCTCCCCCGCTCATTTATTTCTCTATCGTTTCTTCCATTATCTTGTATCAGGCTTCCCATATACTTGAAACTCTCCACTTTCTTAGCTGTTCCCCACCAATTGTTATTCCAGTTGTGATCACCATCTCACTCTTATTTATGCTAAATTTCATCCTATATCCTTGTATTATTCCTTCCCACACGTCCAACTGTTCCTGTATCTCCTCCTCCTTGTTTCCCCAAATCATCAAATCATCCTCAAACACCATTGCTTTCATCTTTCCTTCCCCAATTACTTGTGCCACTCAGGTCATTATGTCATCCATCACCACAATGAAAAGTAACGGTGACAGTGCACTTCTTTGTTTCAGGCCGTTTCTCTGTTCCAACCAGTCCGATCTCTCTTCTCCCACTTTCACACAACTCACGCTTCCCTTGTACATCTCCTTATAGTCCACTTGTCTACTCCTCTATCCTCCAGGGACTTCCATACTTTGTTTCTGCATACACTGTCATGTGCTTTCTCAATGTCCAGGAAGGCCATCAGTAGATCTGTTCCATACTCATAGTGCTGTTCTTGTAACTGCCTTACAGCAAAAATTAAATCCACTGTGGACCTTCCTGCCCTGAAGCCATGTTGTTCTTCCCTCATCCCTCCTTCTATCCTTGTTCTAATTCTCCTTTCCAAAACATCTAGTTACAATATCAATTGAAGCTGAATGGTAGCAAGTTTCATCTATGCAATTCTGTTACAGCTGAGATTATTTTCTATTAGTTTAACATCGCCCATCTATTATTTTTATGTAATTAATATTTATCATACATTTTGCAATTACTAAATATATTGTATCACATTTTGAGATTATGCATACCGTAGCCGTTAATCGAACTTATTTTTTCTGTGAGCACGAGTGTTTTTAAATTACTAACAATAGCCTATTTGATCTCCCTTTGGTTTCCATAAAAGGAAAGAGTGGATGAGAGCAGTCAGATGGGAAAATTGGACTCCTACTTATAATTCTAGAATATGTTCTCCCCACCAGATATGTATGCTCATCTGACACCTGTAGATGAATGGGCTACTGACCACGAGATATCTCTCCTCAATTATTAAAGAAAAGAACACTCATCTGCAAATCCCAAATTATCAAAACCACATATCGGTCAATAATAATTATGGTACAGTGCGTAATCAAGCAATACTGGTACGAGGCTAATTGCCAAGTTTGTAGCCCACAAACAAAATATTGTATGGTGCCGGAAAGTGAGGACAATACGGTATTTTTTGTGCAAATATACGTCTTTTCCAAGTGTTCTAATGGTTAATTTCGAGGTAAGTTACCTCACTTTCGAATATTAAAATGTGTACCTATGAACAATGAGTTAAGATGTATTAAATGTATGTGCTCGAAATTAGGTCTAAAAACTAATGAATGCATGAACAATAAGAATTTAAAAATCAATTTGGTGTGTACACCGTAATTAGTTTGGCATCGTTAGTTGCCAAGATGTTCCTCCTTTGGTAAAACTCGCACCTTCCGACACTTGTATTCAATTCAATCAGTGTTTCAGCGTATTATTACGTTTTGCCGCATCTTTCTTACAAAACTAGCCTTGAGTAGGTGCTCTCATATTTCTATATAAATTGGCGTTTAAAATGATAACACAGCTGATTGTGCCATGTAATGTGATATACAGAGTGTATTCTGTCATTCCAAGAAAAAATCTTCAATTGGCATTGCAGTTTTATGTCACTAAAATCCCAGACTAGTTGGAGTGGTTTACGGCTTTAAGCATAGGAACGGCCATTTTTTTGCTACTCAAAGGGGGCGTGCAGCAAAGGCAACTCCTTCCGGATCTTTCCTCCAGGCCATTAACTCATACTTACCAACATTGAAAAGATAACAACTTCCACCACTGATCCTTCCTTCATTAGACCTAAGTAAGCGGTCGCCTGTCATCAACCCCAGCTGTATCTGCTGACAAGCTCTAAGGTGGCGGTAGAAAAATGATCCTTTGCAGGGCACATTAAGCAATATATAGTGCATTATATATATACATATAACAATCATGTTATTGGTTTTGAATCCCTTTTAACTACTGCAGCTTTTAGATACCCCAAGGTCACCTCGAAGTAGATCCTTATTGTGCCAGCAAATATACTGACACGGATCCCTCGCATTTGCGGATCCTCAAATGCCAACTGACTGCACCAGGATTTGATCCTGCAAAGCAGTGTACTATTACTATGCAACTTTGAGTGATTTGAATTTGATTAGCTTTTCTAAAAGCAATTATCACTTAAGAAGTCTTCAGATTACGCAAGAATTTCCCTACATCTAAAGCAGTTGTCCGAGCAGCCTGTAGACATACATCATATGTGGTTGTCTAAGCAGTCTGTAGACATACATAAAGTGGTTGTCTGAGCAGCCTGTAGACATACATCTAAAGTGGTTGTCTGAGCAGCCTGTAGACATACATAAAGTGGTTGTCTGAGCAGCCTGTAGACATACATCTAAAGTGGTTGTCTGAGCAGCCTGTAGACATACATAAAGTGGTTGTCTGAACAGCCTGTAGACATACATCTAAAGTGGTTGTCTGAGCAGCCTGTAGACATACATAAAGCGGTTGTCTGAGCAGCCTGTAGACATACATCAAAAGTGGTTGTCTGAGCAGCCTGTAGACATACATCTAAAGTGGTGGTCTGAGCAGCCTGTAGACATACATCTAAAGTGGTTGTCTGAGCAGCCTGTAGACATACATAAAGTGGTTGTCTGAACAGCCTGTAGACATACATCTAAAGTGGTTGTCTGAGCAGCCTGTAGACATACATAAATCGGTTGTCTGAGCAGCCTGTAGACATACATAAAAAGTGGTTGTCTGAGCAGCCTGTAGACATACATAAAGCGGTTGTCTGAGCAGCCTGTAGACATACATAAAATGGTTGTCTGAGCAACCTGTAGACATACAAAAAGTGGTTTTCTGAGCAGCCTGTAGACATACATAAAGTGGTTGTCTGAGCAGCCTGTAGACATACATAAAGCGGTTGTCTAAGCAGCCTGTAGACATGCATAAAGTGGTTGTCTGAGCAGCCTGTAGACATACATAAAGTGGTTGTCTGAGCAGCCTGTAGACATGCATAAAGTGGTTGTCTGAGCAGCCTGTACACATACATCATAAGTGGTTGTATAAGCAATCTGTACACATACATCTAAAGCGGTTGTCTGAGCAGCCTGTAGACTTACATAAAGTGGTTGTCTGAACGGCCTGTAGACATACATCTAAAGTGGTTGTCTGAGCAGCCTGTAGACATACATGAAGTGGTTGTCTGAACAGCCTGTAGACATACATCTAAAGTGGTTGTCTGAGCAGCCTGTAGACATACATAAATCGGTTGTCTGAGCAGCCTGTAGACATACATCAAAAGTGGTTGTCTGAGCAGCCTGTAGACATACATAAAGCGGTTGTCTGAGCAGCCTGTAGACATACATAAAATGGTTGTCTGAGCAACCTGTAGACATACAAAAAGTGGTTTTCTGAGCAGCCTGTAGACATACATAAAGTGGTTGTCTGAGCAGCCTGTAGACATACATAAAGCGGTTGTCTGAGCAGCCTGTAGATATAAATCTATAGTGGTTGTATGAGCAGCCTGTAGACATACATAAAGTGGTTGTCTGAGCAGCCTGTAGACATACATAAAGTGGCTATCTGAGCAGCCTGTAGACATGCATAAAGTGGTTGTCTGAGCAGCCTGTACACATACATCATAAGTGGTTGTATAAGCAATCTGTACACATACATCTAAAGCGGTTGTCTGAGCAGCCTGTAGACTTGCATAAAGTGGTTGTCTGAACAGCCTGTAGACATACATCTAAAGTGGTTGTCTGAGCAGCCTGTAGACATACATAAATCGGTTGTCTGAGCAGCCTGTAGACATACATAAAAAGTGGTTGTCTGAGCAGCCTGTAGACATACATAAAGCGGTTGTCTGAGCAGCCTGTAGACATACATAAAATGGTTGTCTGAGCAACCTGTAGACATACAAAAAGTGGTTTTCTGAGCAGCCTGTAGACATACATAAAGTGGTTGTCTGAGCAGCCTGTAGACATACATAAAGCGGTTGTCTAAGCAGCCTGTAGACATGCATAAAGTGGTTGTCTGAGCAGCCTGTAGACATACATAAAGTGGTTGTCTGAGCAGCCTGTAGACATGCATAAAGTGGTTGTCTGAGCAGCCTGTACACATACATCATAAGTGGTTGTATAAGCAATCTGTACACATACATCTAAAGCGGTTGTCTGAGCAGCCTGTAGACTTACATAAAGTGGTTGTCTGAACGGCCTGTAGACATACATCTAAAGTGGTTGTCTGAGCAGCCTGTAGACATACATGAAGTGGTTGTCTGAACAGCCTGTAGACATACATCTAAAGTGGTTGTCTGAGCAGCCTGTAGACATACATAAATCGGTTGTCTGAGCAGCCTGTAGACATACATCAAAAGTGGTTGTCTGAGCAGCCTGTAGACATACATAAAGCGGTTGTCTGAGCAGCCTGTAGACATACATAAAATGGTTGTCTGAGCAACCTGTAGACATACAAAAAGTGGTTTTCTGAGCAGCCTGTAGACATACATAAAGTGGTTGTCTGAGCAGCCTGTAGACATACATAAAGCGGTTGTCTGAGCAGCCTGTAGATATAAATCTATAGTGGTTGTATGAGCAGCCTGTAGACATACATAAAGTGGTTGTCTGAGCAGCCTGTAGACATACATAAAGTGGCTATCTGAGCAGCCTGTAGACATGCATAAAGTGGTTGTCTGAGCAGCCTGTACACATACATCATAAGTGGTTGTATAAGCAATCTGTACACATACATCTAAAGCGGTTGTCTGAGCAGCCTGTAGACTTGCATAAAGTGGTTGTCTGAACGGCCTGTAGACATACATCTAAAGTGGTTGTCTGAGCAGCCTGTAGACATACATGAAGTGGTTGTCTGAACAGCCTGTAGACATACATCTAAAGTGGTTGTCTGAGCAGCCTGTAGACATACATAAATCGGTTGTCTGAGCAGCCTGTAGACATACATCAAAAGTGGTTGTCGGAGCAGCCTGTAGACATACATAAAGCGGTTGTCTGAGCAGCCTGTAGACATACATAAAATGGTTGTCTGAGCAACCTGTAGACATACAAAAAGTGGTTTTCTGAGTAGCCTGTATACATACATAAAGTGGTTGTCTGAGCAGCCTGTAGACATACATAAAGCGGTTGTCTGAGCAGCCTGTAGATATACATCTATAGTGGTTGTATGAGCAGCCTGTAGACATACATAAAGTGGTTGTCTGAGCAGCCTGTAGACATACGTAATGTGGTTGTCTGAGCAGCCTGTAGACATACATAATGTGGTTGTCTGAGCAGCCTGTAGACATACATAACGTGGTTGTCTGAACAGCCTGTAGACATACATAAAGTGGTTGTCTGAGCAGCCTGTATACATACATAAAGTGGTTGTCTGAACAGCCTGTAGACATACATAAAGTGGTTGTCTGAACAGCCTGTAGACATACATCTAAAGTGGTTGTCTGAGCAGCCTGTAGACATACATAAAGCGGTTGTCTGAGCAGCCTGTAGACATACATCAAAAGTGGTTGTCTGAGCAGCCTGTAGACATACATAAAGTGGTTGTCTGAGCAGCCTGTAGACATACATCTAAAGTGGTTGTCTGAGCAGCCTCTAGACATACATAAAGTGGTTGTCTGAGCAGCCTGTAGACATACATCTAAAGTGGTTGTCTGAGCAGCCTCTAGACATACATAAAGTGGTTGTCTGAGCAGCCTGTAGACATACATAAAGCGGTTGTCTGAGCAGCCAGTAGACATACATAAAGCGGTTGTCTGAGCAGCCTGTAGACATACATCAAAAGTGGTTGTCTGAGCAGCCTGTAGACATACATAAAGTGGTTGTCTGAGCAGCCTGTAGACATACATCTAAAGTGGTTGTCTGAGCAGCCTCTAGACATACATAAAGTGGTTGTCTGAGCAGCCTGTAGACATACATCTAAAGTGGTTGTCTGAGCAGCCTCTAGACATACATAAAGTGGTTGTCTGAGCAGCCTGTAGACATACATAAAGCGGTTGTCTGAGCAGCCAGTAGACATACATAAAGCGGTTGTCTGAGCAGCCAGTAGACATACAGGGTCATTATGTATGTGCGCGCCAGTAAATACGGCAAGCTAAGCCGGCTGTGACTAGCGCAGATCGCGGCCGCGCGCACCCGGTCCAGCCGGCGGTTGGTGTGCTCCGCTGACTCATTTCTTTAGTTCACACGTGTTTTGCAATTCATATGGGCGTGTATGTGCAAAGCTTAGACGTTAGTGTTGCACGTTTATTGAGTATTGTGATCATCGAGATTGTTGCTCATGCCTAGACACCAATTCACATTGCACGAACGTGTGCATATCCATAATTTTTATATGAAAAGCTGAAAATCTTGTTCTAAAACGAGACGAAAATTTCGAATCAATTTCCAGGAAGACCTGTGCCTAATGCCAGTAAAATTAGGAGCCTCGCCAAACGATTCAAGGAAACAGGCTCCGTTGACAGACATTCTTTCAGCAGAAGATGTCAGGTGTGTGTTACAAGAGAGGGAGGACATTTTCAGCATCGCCTATGTGGTCTGTAAGTACACATTATTGAACATGTTTGGTGATAGTGATAGTGGGCGCTGACCTCCGGCTGGACCGGGCACACGCGGCCGTGATCTGCGCTAGTCACAGCCGGCTTAGCTTGCCGTGTTTACTGGCGCGTACACACATAATGACCCTGTACATAAATGGAGTTCATTTCTACCTCGTGTCGATCTCTTCTATTGAAGAAAAGAGCGAATGGTATACCGTTCCTTGCTCTGGTGTTATCAGCGATTGGAACTCCTTCTCTTCCTCTGCTCGAACTGCGTCTTCGGACCTCCAATTTCATACTCGTTCGCGACTCGAACTGGGTTCACGTTCTGGAATCGAACTGGATTCCTCTTCATGCATTGAACTGGGACAGCCATAGTTCCAACTTTTTCTTTTCTTCTTAGCGCTGACTTGAACTGATGTTCTAGAAGTTCTCCTCTTACTCAGCCATCTGAACTCTCATGTTAATTACTGAGGTCGTTTCTCGTGCTGGGGTGATACAATGAATAGGTGGGAGCAGGCCCGGACTTAAGGGATCCAGGGCCCCTAGGCACTTGACATTTGGGCCCCCCACCATCTCGAAGCTATTTTGGAAATTTAGCAAATTAAAAGCACTAGTACAAAACATATAATTTTTAATCGACTTTAATGACTTTAATAAACATCAGAATAATACAGTCTACGTTACTATAGTTACGTTATTCTATAAATGTATAGAATCATACGACGAACTTTCTTCTGTGCAAAAAATGAATGACGTCATCATAGTCAATTGGCTGCATTATTTCTGACTCTGTGTACATTACAGCGATATTTGATAGTAGCCTACACACGGTACCATCTTAAAATCAGAATTTAAATGCACATCGCTCCACCTCGGCCATGGTAGCATATTCGTGCTTATAAATTTGGCCACTCATAGCGTGGCGGTACATCTCTCGCCCCGACGCACGGAGCCTATTGGCAACTCAAACTAACACTTGGGGCGCTGCGGTCGGTCTGGATAAGTAGGGTAAAAATACTCAATAACATGCGTTTGATATGGAACACTTTTTATTTTTCGGTTATAATCAGTAAATGTTGTCCCTAAAATAATGACAGTGATATTTTCAATTGTATATATGTATAAATGTGCGATACATGTGATCTAATTTGTGTGTTCCACTGGATTTTATGTGTCAATTGCATATTATCAAGTATCGGTTGTCTGCTGGTATTTGTTTTTGTGCAGTTCGGGTCATGGCGCTGTTACGTTTAAAAGCTATATTTGAGTTTGCTCACTCTACCATAGACTCTAGAAATTATTTGTTGCTTGGTAGGGCGAAGGGATGAGTTTAACTTGTATTAAAATTCGGAGTAGACAGGAATTGCTTGATTTGGATGGTAGGTATTAACCCTGCGAAGTCAAAGTTAGGCCTATATGACTCGTAGTGGAATGGCTCGGATATCGCAGAGCGAGGTGATGGCGTTTGGTAGGGTTATTGGAAATGAACTAGGGAGCGGAGGATACCTGACTGATGAAGCTTGGCTGTCTTCCCTCGGCTGGTGTAGGCTTGGCTGTCTTCCCTCGCCTGGTGTAGGCTTGGCTGTCTTGGTACGGCTTGGCTCGGCGAGACTGTGCTTGGCTGTCTAGGCGCGGCTTGGCTAGGCGTAAGTGAACAACCCGTCCTGTCGTCAGTGAGTGTAGTGGTGAGTGGTCCAACCCGCTCTTGTTGCCCGTATTTATTTGGTATAGTCACCTTTCGGCTATTGCTATTTGCTTCTTTTGGAATGTGATGAAAACGTATATCCGCAGCCCTCTTATACATCGACTTACAGCCGTAAACTGAGCAATAAACTTTGCTTTTACTCATTTTGCACTCTTATCAACGAGTAAAACTTATAACTTATATATAAACACGAGGAATTTACCACGATCTGCTCACCAATACAAGAAACCGTATACAAACAGTCACCACGTGACAAATGTACCCTACTTGGTAAGTTCTCATTTTTACCGCTAGATGTCATATCAGATAGCTGGAGTTGCCAATAGAATGGACTGCTTGCCTGGCAGTGCTAAGAGTGGATACTGCAGGCGAGAGAGAGGGAGAGAGAGAGAGAGAGAGAGGGAACGAAGAGGCCAAATTCTAGCTTTGTTGCGCGCAGGGCTGTAAGTTTTAGCAAAATGTAGTAAACATATTTATTATAGTATCATTTTCGATAAAGCTTTTTGATAAGGCAAGCCAGGCTTTTGAGCTTATGTAAAGATTCCGCCACCGGGGCCCCTAGGCTGGCTAGGCCCCTAGGCCGGGGCCTCGTAGGCCTAGGCAGAAATCTGGCACTGGGTGGGAGATGAAAAGCATTAAGTCAACAAGTAATTCCGTGAAGAACTATACAGCCTATTTTCATATATCCTACTTATGTTAATTGCCACTATCAACATACAAAATTTCAGTTTGATTGCTGTAATAGATTCGTAGATATTGAGAACCGACTAAATATTGCGGATGGTCGCCATGTTGAATTTTTATATATATATAGATATATATATTATACCCTTGGATAATAGCATGTAGACAAGATTCGAAATTTCGGGGTCGTAATGGATTCTTGTGAATGTGATTTAGAGATTTTATGCTATCAAAATAACTTCCAGGGTTCATAAGGTTAACTAATTATTACAAAGCCAAGAAAACAACAGGATCTACTAACAAATGAAATTTAATAACTGAATCAAACATAAAACACTTAACAATAAACCACCCTTAAATTAGTTCACTCGCACGTGAACAGATCGGACACTGACTAGTCTGACGTAACATGAAAACACGGCATGACAGCTGTCAAACAAGCGTTGTGACTGCAATGTCACTTAATTCAAAGTAACAAAGGAAAACGGATCACAGGATCCAAAATAACAACAAATAAAAATAGTACAAGAATTTAATATTTATGAGCGACACGCGTTTTAAGACTAGTTCAAGTAATGAGCACTTTGACGGGCGCTCGTTTCCGACCAAAACAGTCGGTTCGGGAACGAACTCCGTACTACGAAGACGAATTACGGAAATGTGGGAACAACAATTACATATTTAAATACACTACTGACATGCTCTAACCTTAGATTACCACAACCAAATACACGTGTGTATTATTTAAAATAAGGGCTGCGGAATCACCGTCTTATACCTTAAACACTAGGAAAGCACAACGTGACATGAACAAGATTGGCCGATTGCCAAATTATATTTATAATGAATACAATGGCCTTGAAATAAGAGCCAACAGCAACAAATACAAATTTTAAATTCACGCCGGAAAAATTTGGCGTTTAAACAATGAACAACTAAGTCGTAGTCATGATAAAAACCCTCGGATCCACAACATGGCAACTCCCCAAATTAAACCAAATAAAATAACCTTAACTCATCAGGCTTTAAAGCAAACATTTACGTGTCATAACAGAGCTGGAGACAGCCGGGTCTGTTATCGCATATCTGAGTAAGTGGCTGATTCCTTCCCCCATCGTAGAAATGTGTGCCACGCTAAATATAGATTCTGGCCCATAGCCAGCGTCCAGCGACCTTTGCCAATCGTCACCTGTTAAACGCGTAAATACAAAATATCACATTATCTCAAAACATCCTCTCAGGGATTTTCAAGAACACATCTCCAGGTCAAACTTAGCCCCAAGGGTAACTAATTTGCCGGAATGATTATTACAGTCAAGGACAGGCTTTACCTTTCCTCGCCATCACACTTACACCCAAGAATACGTGGCACACTCTCGAAGATCTCGTCGCAGCATATGAACCCGCACACCCTTCAGATAAATGACACACAACTTGTCCAAATGACAATAAAGAATTAATTACTGGAATCAGAATTAGCCCGATTTATAAAAAGCAACGAAAACACTATTTTTCCCCCCATGTCTAGTTTTGTTTTACATTATCATGAATCCAGTCCATTTATCATTATCGTTCCTAGGTTCTCATTCATGGCTACACTTTTTATTGATACGTTAATCATATGCGGCCATATCGCTATAAAAATTACGTATACATAAGGACAACATTTAAGTTACAAAATTACTGTACAACATAATTGTCACGCGATGCCAAAATTACTACACGCATGTCAGTTAAGAAATCAAACCCTAAATTTAAATTAAACCACACACATAAAATCTGTACAAAGTTCCACAGATCTCTCGCGATTCCCCTCGTCCAAAATCAATAAATCAATTTTTTAATACTCATCACTTAAACCGCTTTCCAGAGGCCTCCCGCCTCGTCATCTCCCACCATTAGGCCTTTAGCCCATAACACTCATGGTAATGGAGGATGAAACTTGTTGTCTTCTTTCCATGGTCGTCATCTTGCCGCTGTTAAAACACAATTAAATTAAAATTTTAAAACTGTTCTATCTGCTTTATGAGTATTTTATTTCCTCATATAGTCCTATGCGGAATCGTAGATTTTCCCTATTTATGGCTAATTGCCATCTCACAATTTATGACATTTATAACTTAGTTGTCGACACACAACTAGAATTTAAAGAAAAACATAGACCGTCATACGGACATCTTAAATTGACTGTCGAAGAATAATTAGGAGTGCCCCGGTTCATCTCAGACATTTGTTTATATACAGAAAGCCTAAAAGTTCCCATGGAGGGAGAAATATCTCCTCAATATTTTTAATAATGGGCCTATAATTATGTGTGACCTCTTAAAAATCTTGTAATCTCTCACAGGTCGCGAATCTGCCGCCGAACACGCAAACCGATCGCTATATCTTTTTATAACCGATTGGCGCGCAAAACACACTGATGCTATGTTCTGGCGTCCGGTTTTCTCATTCGTCAGTTAAGTTGGCGTCGGGGTTCTGACCTTACAAATCCCGCCCTTATTTTGACGTCACGACACTTCTCTCTCTCACTCCTTGCCGTGGACCAAGCATCGTGGCCTGTCGATAGTCACGTTCGCCTCAGCGTCATACCTGATTTTCTCAGAAGAATAAGAATAGCATTGGTTGTGAAACTGTCGGTAGCTTCCACCCAGCACGTAGCCCATCTTGCCAAGTCCAGTTTGCTTGCTACATCAATTTTACTCAAATATCCAGCATATCATGTATTTAGTATTTCCAGCAATTTTAATAATATGAAACATTATTATTGGACACAATGATAAGGGTTCATCTGACCCCTAGTTGATGAAATTCGAACTCAGTATGAAGTCGAATTTCACACCCTTAAATTTTCTGGCTCAAATTTGAAGTTGCTGGTCACCCTCAAAATATAATGACTGTCCGCCTCTGTCTGTTTCAGTAGCCGTCTCGCTCCAAACTCATTAGGAAATTCCTGTACGCTTATGCCCTCCGGCCTCTCTCCTCGCTACTCGTCTCCCCTCTCACTCTTTCAAAACATTAACATTGCTCATTTACAACTTCCGCCTGAATTTGTAAACACGTCAGGGCTGTCTTTCGAGCGCATTCACTACTAGTGTACCCCCGTATCTTTTGTTGTATGCTATCACGCGAATGTTTAATTTGCTGCAGTAGCATTATTTCTCGGTTCGTATGGCTCTCTCTGATGATACAATTTTAAGTTTGAAATATTATACACTGCCATGTTTCCTGTGCTCACCTCCCGGACTCTGTAGGCGTTGTTACCTAAATTCGTAACCCCTAGTCGAACTTCCTTAAGCCGCTCCTGTCTTTTCTCCATTCTCCCGTGATGTCTTCTCCTTCTTCTCTCCCGCGTTGCCATCTTCTTCCTTCTCCCTTCTTCTTCTTCTCCGATTCCCGTATAATAAATTTCTTCACCATATTTCGAGACCCTTGCCTGACACGGCCTGCGAATCTCTCCTGCTATTCTTCTGTTTCTTATTGTCGGCTGCTCTATTTTCTTCTTCTCCATGCAGCTCCTCCAAATATCTCTGGGTTTCTACATGCATGGCCTCCAACATTTGATGTGTTCCGTTTTCCTCCTCGTGGGTGTCGGGATTCTTCCGCCGATCTATTGCTCTTTCCCATTTATCCTTATTGTTTCCCTCTATGTTACGTGGATTCTCCAGGTACTGTTGCGGGTCAGCGTGTCTCTCGTTCCAATTTCTTCGGTCCTCCCTTGGATCCGATTGCTCGTTAAACCTCTGGTTATCTTGTGGTTATGTTGTTGGTTGTAACGCCTATTGTCCCTGGGCCTGTATTGTTGATTATAGTATCCTCCACGCCATCCTTGATTATAAGGTGCGTTATTATTATTATTCCTATTGTATGATGTTTGGTATCTCCTATTATCTCGCCACTGCTGATTGTTTGTGTTCCGGTAGCGGTTAGTTTCTTCCTGATTGTAATGGTTTTTGTCCCTATTTTCATACCTCGGTTGAGATCTCGGCTCATATTCTTCTGTGTTCTGCCACCTTTGATTATCCCCAGTGTTTGTAGCTTGCGACCTCGTGTTTTTGTTCTGTGTCTTGACTACTTCGACTGCATTAACTAACTCTATCAGTCTCTTCTCTCTCGGGTTGATGTAATTAGTGGTTTCATCTATCCTCCTCAATACCTCTTCTGCCTGGACCACGGTCGTAATATTTGCCGCCACCAAGAATTGCTGAACGCTATTAGGCATCTGTTTTCCTATAGTAGTTATTAGCTCCATTTCGCTCGGGGGATTATCAAGATCCTGCAATTTGACAATTTGCATGGCGAAAAAATCTGCATATTTCGTCTGATGCGTGGAATGGTATTTGCGCGAGTATAAGTCCATTCGCAAGCTTTGTTGATATGACCCACTCCAGTATTTGCTTAGGAAGGCCTTCTGGAACCCTTCCATTGATTTAAATGTGTTCTTAAATCCAAGATACCACGTAAGTGCTGAGCCCGCCAAAATATTTTCAACCATTCTTAATTGTCGCGTTGAGCTAACATTTTGGTCCGAAAAATATTCTGTCAGTTCTCTTAAGAAAGCTTTAGGTGTCCCTCCGCTCTCTGGTAAAAACTTATTCGGTTTAAATTCGTTTCCACGGATGACTTGTATAACTTGTGTGGGAAGTTGTGTGTTTTGAGGTGTCGAGCTACGACCCTCATAATTCTGGAATGCTTGCGTGTCTATCGTTCTTGGACTTTGCCCAAGCTCGTGGCTGTCTACTGTGTGCTCTCTTTCCGTATTCTCCCCTTTCCCCTTTTCCATTAGTGTCGCAAACATCGTATTATGTCCAAGTGACTGCAATTCCGATTTTATCATGCGGTCCTCTTGAATTTGAAATCTTAACTTCATATTTTCTTCTAACGCCTGTATTTTCGCGTTATTTTCCCCTAGCTTCTTGCTTACTGCGAGCCGTTCATCTTTCGAATCAGCGCTCATCTTGGTCCAATCTCTTCTAATAGTATCCTTCAATTTATCAATGTGCTTTTCGACTTCCTGTTGACTAGCCTCCTGATTATCTTCGAGTTTATCTATCCTTTCTCCCAGAGAAATGTTGTTCTGCTCTAATGTTTGTTTAATTTCTTCCTGGTCAATTTCTAACTTTTTCCATTTCTCAATTGATTGTATTTCTAATTTGTTGAGTTCTGTCACTAAGCCCGTGATATTGTTATCTACTGTAATTATCTGATCTTGCATACCCTGTGTCCCTCGTTCGATCTTCTCAAACCTTTTTTCTAAGTTTGTGTGTGCTTCTTTAATCTCAGATGAGTTGGTCAAACACGCTTGCTCGATTTGTGCTAGTTTTGCCATAACAGTCTCATCCATTCCTTTTATTTCCTTTTTAAACGAATCTTCGATCCCTTTTATTATTCCTAATTGTTTGGTATTGTTAGTGCTAACGTCCTTTGCTAATTGGATTAGCTGTTCTTTTGTGTGCTTTTTGATTTCTACCGTTAGCGCAGCTAGATTTTGAGTGTTCCTTTCGTCTTGTGCGTTTAACATTTCATTGTTTTTCTCAGACTGCCTATGTAATTGTTCACTACCAGAATGTTTTGTGTAGCGATTTTCTGATTTATATTCTCGTTAACTTCAGATAGTTTTGTGTTTAACTGTGTCTGTATTTCTTCCGATTGTTTATTTATAGCAGCTAACTGTGTCTGCATTTCTTCACTATTTGCCGCTAACTGTGTCTGCATTTCTTCACTATTTGCTGCTAACTGTGTTTGTATTTCATTGGTTATGTCTTTTCTCATCTCACTAAGTTGTTCTCGCGTACGAGCGGATGCTAGTTCAATCACTTCGCGGATTTCTCCCAGAGTTGCCATCACAACAATAATATATTTGAGACATAGGGAAATGACATAAGGGCGGAGCCCCGGATACGCGCGCTCACATATATTAAATATACACACATTAACCCTTTACATACTCAGTTCATTTACTTTAAATTACTCCCACAAACTATAGCATCACTGAGTATAATTTACTTATTATTCCATTTAATTTTTAACCCTTTGATTCAGTTATAATCTTCCTGGCCTTACTTCAATTACAAATTTTAACCAATTAATAGAGTACTAATTAGTTTTTAAGGTCTAACTTCCTGTCAAATAATCTTTTGAGTTTGACTTTTATACGCAAAGCTAATTTAAATTTATTGGGCGCCTGGAACAGTTTGTTCTAATTTTAATCAATGTTCAAACACTTAACTTGTTCCACATTTACTTTACTGCAAACTCCATGACTTTATATTTTCAAACATTTGGCTGTACTATCTTCGCCTAACTTACGTTAATAAACTTATCACATGCCGGTGATCTATTTTTTTACTCTAAAACACAAATTGCCACACGTTCGGAAGCCAAAGTAACTCTTATATACCCTTGGATAATAGCATGTAGACAAGATTCGAAATTTCGGGGTCGTAATGGATTCTTGTGAATGTGATTTAGAGATTTTATGCTATCAAAATAACTTCCAGGGTTCATAAGGTTAACTAATTATTACAAAGCCAAGAAAACAACATGATCTACTAACAAATGAAATTTAATAACTGAATCAAACATGAAACACTTAACAATAAACCACCCTTAAATTAGTTCACTCGCACGTGAACAGATCTGACACTGACTAGTCTGACGTTCCATGATAACACGGCATGACAGCTGTCAAACAAGCGTTGTGACTGCAATGTCACTTAATTCAAAGTAACAAAGGAAAACGGATCACAGGATCCAAAATAACAACAAATAAAAATAGTACAAGAATTTAATATTTATGAGCGACACGCGTTTTAAGACTAGTTCAAGTAATGAGCACTTTGATGGGCGCTCGTTTCCGACCAAAACAGTCGGTTCGGGAACGAACTCCGTACTGCGAAGACGAATTACGGAAATGTGGGAACAACAATTACATATTTAAATACACTACTGACATGCTCTAACCTTAGATTACCACAACCAAATACACGTGTGTATTATTTAAAATAAGGGCTGCGGAATAACCGTCTTATACCTCAAACACTAGGAAAGCACAACGTGACATGAACAAGTTTGGCCGATTGGTGTATTCTTGGAATACACGGTAAGAGAGAATATAATTTTTAATGCTCTTTGCATGTTCATTTTTTCCATTTTATCAAACACCAACAGCGATCTTCTAGTTTCTCTTTGGTGGTCATGTCTCTTATGTTCTTTGTGAGTCTGTTCTAGATATATATCTTCCATGACCCACCTAGCGTCATCTAGCAGCGAATCTCAGAAGTTCCTCAATTCTTCCCTGTACAAGAGGACTTACTTATCAATTTGGCCATCAGATCTCGTCGCCATCGCCAGCTATCATCTCTGTGATCAAGAGAACTTCGTCTACCTTTTCACCCACCATGCTGTGCTAGTATCGCCTGCTATCAACTCTTTGAAGACCATTCATCAAGAAGAACTTCTAGTTTTATAAAGTTGGCTATTCTGTTATGTTCTCCTTTTGACTCCTACCCCCACTTTTTTCCTTCCTTGGTCTCTCCGCGCTTCGCTGAGCATGTCTCACTTGTACGTCGGCAGTTGACTTAGTCAGTCAAGACTCAACTAGAGCCAGTCTCCTCAAACCAAGAGGCACTCCTTACATTCTACGCCATGTTGGCACATTAAGTTTATACGTCAAAGGGAACTTCACCTTCGCCATGCAACAAAGATAAGTACATACTTCAGGTTTTAACCTCATCTTCTTCGGTTTTACTATCTTCATGCTTTTAACGATCTTTTTATAGGCAGTGTGAGATATTTATTTGTGGCAATAATCATTCTTCATGGGATTTTCCATGTTGGGCTTCTCTCCATTTAAGCCAACCTTCGTAAAAAGCAGCATTTCTTATGCTTATTAAATGAGAGATCTTCTCACAACGGGGTATATTATAGAATACCCACTGTCGATAAATATTAAGCTTGTTCCACCGCTGGAGTAACTTTGGCCCTATTCTTCCATTCGGATCGTTCTGGGATTTTCCAGAATCTGCACTTTATCTACAAGTCAAGCCGTCATGTATCTTTCACTCACTTGTGGGAATGCCATTTCAAACTAAGGAATCTACCTTATAAATTAATGCTCAATAGCTAAATTTTCTTCCACCGTTGGGATTTTTTCTGGCGCATTTAATTGTAATCCACAACTTTCTCAAGTAATAGGCTTTCGCCTATCTAGTGCAACCAGTCATTTTTCACAATTGCAATAACTTTCTTTGCCATAAACTTTTGCGCTACTACAGTGAACTTTTCATCCATTTCAACGAACTATAGTGATAAACAGTGTTCTTTCAGTATTTCTTCCGCGTCGCGCTCGTCCGATTATTATAAACACGGCCATGAACATTTACTTTTCATCCCAATTGCTCTTTCCTAAACCTCTTACTAACAACCCATAATAAATTGTTAATTTAGGTCTGTTTCAACGAGGTGTCAATCTAAAGATGTGCCCTCCCATTTTTTCTTATGTGTAATTAATTAACTTCTGCATAACAACGTGTCTTGTACACGGTTCAAATTATCTTGTTTCTCCCTTCTAATTTAGGGGATACAATTCTTTCAACTTATAAGTGAGTTATTTCTAGGTTTCACGAAAGGGAAACTTGCCCCATTTGTCTCGTGATTCCTATCTAAACATAGGACGTCTAGAACCTTCCTTTTGACTTTCTCTTCAGGTTTCACAGTAAGTGACCTGTCCTATTTGTGTAACTACTAAAAGTAATGCTGCTTCAATAAAAGAAGTTCTAGGAACTTCTATCTTATTCTTCCTGTTTTTGTTATTGTTATTTTCTAAGTTGTTACTCTCTCTAGAACATTCTCTCCGGAATTTCTCAAAGTACACACCTTGCACTCTAGTTGTTGTTAAACTTTAATCACTTTGTCTTTAAAATTTTGAATTTTTATCTTCGCTATTTTAAATCCTTGCGAGGATTTTATAAAGGTTTGAAACCTAATAAATTGTTAATTGCCTGGCGCATATGTTAAATGTTTTCTGAGGTCTGCGACCCCAAAGTTGTTAACCAAATTGAAAATATATATTTTTTAAAGTTATCAACGTCTTTAGAATTGTTAAATAAATTAAATATTTGTTTTTGGATTTATCATTTCTCTAATACAACGGTTAGGCAAGATCCTGGCTTTCCTCACTCTTCCTAGGTTCATGCCCTCGTTAATACGCAATAAATCTGTTACTATTTGTCTTGTCAGACCATCACCCTTCCCCATAGTAGGCATATGCATGCTTGAGAGGGAATACGCTAAAGCCATTCTCTGGCAAACCGCCCAAGTCCTAGCTGCGTTTCCCGTCAACTTCGACCAGGTCCTTACCCACTTTAGGTATCAGAGAGCGGATTTGCGGTGGCAACCGCCTCTGAGTGCATTTAAAGTTAAATTTATAACTTTTGTGGGACTCTCCTATTTCTCCATCCTTTTTCTCCAGTCCGAAACCCACCTCCTTTTCTTTATCATCTTCCCTTGGTGGTTAGGTTATTCCTCAGCCAGTAATCTACCCACCGATTGCCAAATTATATTTATTATGAATACAATGGCCTTGAAATAAGAGCCAACAAAAACAAATACAAATTTTAAATTCACGCCGGAAAAATTTGGCGTTTAAACAATGAACAACTAAGTCGTAGTCATGATAAAAACCCTCGGATCCACAACATGGCAACTCCCCAAATTAAACCAAATAAAATAACCTTAACTCATCAGGCTTTAAAGCAAACATTTACGTGTCATAACAGAGCTGGAGACAGCCGGGTCTGTTATCGCATATCTGAGTAAGTGGCTGATTCCTTCCCCCATCGTAGAAATGTGTGCCACGCTAAACATAGATTCTGGCCCATAGCCAGCGTCCAGCGACCTTTTCCAATCGTCACCTGTTAAACGCGTAAATACAAAATATCACATTATCTCAAAACATCCTCTCAGGGATTTTCAAGAACACATTTCAAGGTCAAACTTAGCCCCAAGGGTAACTAATTTGCCGGAATGATTATTACAGTCAAGGACAGGCTTTACCTTTCCTCGCCATCACACTTACACCCAAGAATACGTGGCACACTCTCGAATATCTCGTCGCAGCATATGAACCAGCACACCCTTCAGATAAATGACACACAACTTGTCCAAATGACAATAAAGAATTAATTACTGTAATCAGAATTAGCCCGAGTTATAAAAAGCAACTAAAACACTAATTTTTCCCCCCATGTCTAGTTTTGTTTTACATTATCCTGAATCCAGTCCATTTATCATTATCGTTCCTAGGTTCTCATTCATGGCTACACTTTTTATTGATACGTTAATCATATGCGGCCATATCGCTATAAAAATTACGTATACATAAGGACAACATTTAAGTTACAAAATTACTGTACAACATAATTGTCACGCGATGACAAAATTACTACACGCATGTCAGTTCAGAAATCAAACCCTAAATTTAAATTAAACCACACAAATAAAATCTGTACAAAGTTCCACACATCTCTCGCGATTCCCCTCGTCCAAAATCATTAAATCAATTTTTAACACTCATCACTTAAACCGCTTTCCAGAGGCCTCCCGGCTCGTCATCTCCCACCATTAAGCCTTTAGCCCATAACACTCATGGTAATGGAGGATGAAACTTGTTGTCTTCTTTCCATGGTCGTCATCTTGCTGCTGTTAAAACACAATTAAATTAAAGTTTTAAAACTGTTCTATCTGCTTTATGAGTATTTTATTTCCTCATATAGTCCTATGCAGAATCGTAGACTTTCCCTATTTATGGCTAATTGCCATCTCACAATTTATGACATTTATAACTTAGTTGTCGACACACAACTAGAATTAAAAAAAAAACATAGACCGTCATACGGACATCTTATATTGACTGTCGAAGAATAATTAGGAGTGCCCCGGTTCATCTCAGACATTTGTTTATATACAGAAAGCCTAAAAGTTCCCATGGAGGGAGAAATATCTCCTCAATATTTTTAATAATGGGCCTATAATTATGTGTGACCTCTCAAAAATCTTGTAATTTCTCACAGGTCGCGAATCTGCCGCCGATCACGCAAACCGATCGTTAGATCATTTTATAACCGATTGGCGCGCAAAACACACTGATGCTATGTTCTGGCGTCCTGTTTTCTCATTCGTCAGTTAAGTTGGCGTCGGGGTTCTGACCTTACAAATCCCGCCCTTATTTTGACGTCACGACACTTCTCCTCTCTCTCACTCCTTGCCGTGGACCAAGCGTCATACCTGATTTTCTCAGAAGAATAAGAATAGCATTGGTTGTGAAACTGTCGGTAGCTTCCACCCAGCACGTAGCCCATCTTGCCAAGTCCAGATTGCTTGCTACATCAATTTTACTCAAATATCCAGCATATCATGTATTTAGTATTTCCAGCAATTTTAATAATATGAAACATTATTATTGGACACAATGATAAGGGTTCAATATATAGGTCCTAGAGTTATGTACTGTTACATGAAGATTATTGGGTACGTGTAGCATTCAAATTTCAATCGCATGATTAGGACACAAGAAGTAAAAACGAGATATTAAAATTTCGCACAGCTACCATCTCGTGATTATAGAAACAATTGAAATAAATTAGATGCCAGTGGATTAACATTTGTATAAGGATTTACTGTACCAAGTTTCACTGCACTCGGTTGGTTAAATTGCGAGTAACGTCCATGTGAATATTTATACTTCGCGTCGCCGCCATGTTGGATTTGTGATCACCAGGTTATTGAAAGTCCTATAGGTGAACTTATGTTCATAGCCAGTATTAGCATTAAAAAATTCAGTTTGATTGCTATAAGAGATTTGTAGATATTCAGAGCCATCTAAATATTTTGGATGGTCGTCATGTTGGATTGTTATATGTATAGGCCATAGAGTCATGTACCATTAAAGGAAAATTATTGCGTAGGTTCATTATTCAAACTTTCAGTTCGATCGCATGATTACGACACAAGAATTACAAGCTTAATTTTAAAATTCGCACAGCCGCCATCTTGAGGTTATGAAAACAATTGAACTAAATTAGAAACCAGTGCATTAAAATGTGTATAAGCATTTCCTGAACCAAGTTTCATTGCGTTTGGATAATTAAATCGCGAGAAAGGTATATTTAAAATTTTAAAATTCCCTTGGCCACCATGTTCGTTTTGTAGTTAACCGGTTTTTGAAAGTCTCATAGATGAACTTCCAGTAGTGCCCTTTATCTCCGTACAAAATATCAGGGTGATACCGCTAATAGTTTCAGAGATATAGAATGCCAGTGAAATATTTAGCACAGCCGCCATCTTGAGGTTATGTAAACAATTGAACATAGTTTGATGTCGGTGCATTACAATGTGTATAAGCATATACTGTACCAAGTTTTATTGCGTTTGGTTGGTTAAATCGCGAGAAACGTCTATTTAAAAGTCGCAACTTCGCTTGGGCACCATGTTGGTTTTGTAGTTACTAGGTTTTCAAAAGTTACATAGGTGAACTTCTAGTAGTACCCTTTATCACCGTAAAAAATCCAGGGTGATATCTGTAATAGTTTCGGAGATATTGAATGCTGGCGAAATATTTCGGACAGCTGCCATGATGGTTTGGTGAGACGTAACAATATTTGAAGGGCACGGTCGGGGTCGTCCGGAATATTGCTATAAACTTACCGAGTTTCATTGAAATAACTCTAGCCGTTTAGAGGTTATTAGGGGGGACACACACTCGGACAAAAGGTGATCTCATAAATGACAAGTAGTTCCGTGAAGAACTATACAGCCTATTTTCATATATCCTGCTCATGTTAATTGCCTCTATCAACATACAAAATTTCAGTTTAATTGCTGTAACAGATTCGTAGATATTGAGAACCGTCTAAATATTTCAGATGGTCGCCAGGTTGGATTTTTATTTTTGTACTATTACATTAAGATTATTGTGGTCGTGTGGTATTCAAACTTCAATCGCATGATTAGAACACAAGAAGTAAAAACGAGATTTTAAAATTACGCACAGCAGCCATCTTGTGATTATGCAAACAATTGAAATAAATTAGATGCCAGTGGATCAACATTTGTATAAGCATTTAACGTGAAACGTTTCACGGCACTCGGATAGTTAATTCGCGAGAAACGTTCATTTAAATATTTATACTTCGCGTCGCCGCCATGTTGGATTTGTGCTCACCAGGTTACTCAAAGTCCTATAGGTGAACATATGTTCATAGTCTCTATGAACATAAAAAAGTCTGTTTGGTTGCTGTAAAAGATTCATAGATATTGAGAACCGTCTAAATATTTCGGAAGCTCGCCGTTTAGGATTGTTATATGTATAGGCCATAGAGTTATGTACCATTCAAGGACAAGTATTGCCTAGGTTCATTATTCAAACTTTCACTTCAATCGCATGATTACGACACAAGAAATAAAAACATAATTTTAAAATTTCGCTCAGCCGCCATCTTGAGGTTATGTAAACAATTGAATTAAATTAGATGGCAGTGCATTACAATCTGCAAAATCATTTACTGTACCACATTTCACTGCGCTCAGAGAGTTAAATCACGAGAAAAGTCTATTCAAATATTTCAAATTCGCTTGGTCGCCATGTTCGTTTTGTACTTAACAGGTTTATGAAATATACATAGGTAAACTTGTATCAGCACCCTTTATCACCGTCCAAGATTGCAGGGTGATATCTGTAATAGTTTCGGAGATATAGAATGTCAGTGAAATATTTCGCACAGCCGCCATTTTGAGGTTATGTAAACAATTGAACTAAATTAGACTCCAGTGCGTTACAATGTGTATAAACAATTGCTGTACCCAGTTTCATTACGTTTGGGTAGTTAAATCGCGAGAAAAGTCTATTTAAAAGTCTCAACTTCGCTTGGCCGCCATGCTGGTTTTGTTGTCACCAGGTTTTTGAAAGTCTCATAGGTGAACTTCTAGTAGTGCCCTTTATCACCGTACACAATTTCAGGGCGATATCGGTAATAGTTTCGGAGATATCGAATGCTAGTGAAATATTTCGCACAGCCGCCATGTTGGATTGGTGAGGCGTAACAAAATTTGAAGGGCACGGTCGAGGTCACCGGGAATAGCGCCATGAACTTACCGAGTTTCATTGAAATCGCTCCATCCGTTTAGATTTTATTACGGGGGACACACACACACCTCACACACACACACACACACACACACACACACACACACACGCACGCACACACACACACGGACAAAAGGTGATCTCATAAGCCTATCTTTTCAAAATTGAAAATAGGCTAAAAATGGCTAATAATGGTCATTTGTTAAATAATTAGTATTCTGAAGTATTGACCCATGGGCCTTGGACAGAATTAAGTCAGCCTTGTGTGTAAGCCAGAAACTGCCGCTACATGTTGCGAGTTCGGAGCAGAAAAGCATAAAGTCAATGACTTGCTGCCTTTCAGCGCCGTAATCCTTACTTAATGTTGGCCACACTGCAAGATTCCCGCGTGTTACAGTGCTGTTGTAAATTACATTTGTACAGGGTTTAGGTGGTTTTTTATGTTACAAATCCATTTTTAAATACAATAGCATGTGAAATATTCTTTCTGGATGACTTTATTCCGCACAAAACTGACCACAGAGTTGAAAGATATTAAGTCACGTTTCCAAAAAAAGGTTAGAAAAATATATATTTTTTAAATTAAAATTAATATTGCGCTAACGCAAATATAACCTGAATAGTTGCTTCACAACACAGATGACTAATATAGTGTGTTTGCTAAATTCTGTTCTATCAATGACGTTTTATCTGTCTCATGAAAAGTAGTGAAAACTAATTTAATTCTTTTCAGCTCCGACCGAATCAATTTCAGTTTCAGAATAATTTTGGAAAACTTGATGAAATTTCCTCGTAGACTGTTAATTTTCCAAAGATGTATGCAATATATCAGACTTTATTAATAATAGTTCGTAAATGTTGGAGCTTTCGTTGCTCGAAGAAGATCAGGGAATTCCATGATAATCCATTGTACATTAAAACGTTAACATTCAATAACTGTTCTCAGGAGTAATTAAATAATGTTCAAATATAAGGTGCGTTCAAAAAGTAACGAGCCAGAGACTGTAATGCGCAAACCGGTGACGACATCGGCTAATCATGGCGTGTTTAACGCGGTGTGGTTCCGACCAGAGCGTGGAAGGTCACAGCCCGTCGCTAGAGGGCACGCATGACCGTCACGTGACGATACAAAGCGAGCAGCATGCATCAATCGTCCAACCAAGACCAAGACAGTAGGCCATTCGACATGCTTCCTGGTGTGGTTGAAGACTGTGGGGCACCCATTGGGCACACACTTTGCGCAATTGCAGTCATTCCTTCATGATGGTGTGCACACTTCCGACTCTCAATCCGACCACGGCGGCTATGGCGTTCACTCTCACTAGGCGGTCCTGGGTAATGAGTGCATCAACCAGCTGGACGTTGTCATCGGTAATGCAGGGGGTGCCCCAGACCGGGCATCATCGGCTAACGACACCTGTCCTTCCCTGAAGCGCTTGTGCCACGCCTTGACCCTTGCAAGGGACATGCAGTGTTCGCCGTACTCTTGTGACATTTGGCGATGAATGTCAGTCCCCCCTACTCCTTTCGCTGTCAGAAACCGAACAACACATCTTTGCTCTTCGGTTGACGCTTCCATGTCACTGTTTGCAATGCGACTGGCAGCTTGGACGATTGATGCATGCTGCTGCTCACCTTGTATCGTCACGTGACGTGCATGCGTGCCCTCTAGCGACGGGCTGTGACCTTTCACGCTCTGGTTGGAACCACACCTCGTTACACACGCCACGATTAGCCGATATCGTCACCGGTTTGCGCATTACAGCCTCCGGCTCGTTACTTTTTGAACAAACCTTATAGTATATCTCAAGTTATAAAACTCATGAATATCCGTTGACGTCGTTAACTGTAGCGCTTCACTATCATGGAAATGTTTTTTTAAATCACTTCATAACTGTAGCAGATTTCTTTTGTATTCAAGAAAATACACAAGACCTCACTCAACAATACTTCATAGTACGTCTTTTATCGTAGCTAACCAAAGAAGCGGCTCCACTTGCCGTCAAAAATGCTGTCGTCCGCACTATACTCGGGACTCGAACTGTGACACAGCCGTTCGCTTCAAGTGTAGAGAAAGTAATCAACTTGCTGATATTGGCGCGTTCTCCCACTTGGCGGTTTCAATAGCGTCGTTTTTCAAATGCGAGGGAATATTGGCGCTCATACTTCGTAAAATAATTTCTCTTGCTGTACTGGACCCCTTAAATTAATTTCAAAAATAATGACAATTACCCTAATAATATTCTGCTTTTTACAGTGTACTCAAATAACTTCTGTTTCTTCTGTAACGATTGTAATTGTCTATTTACTGCTTCATTTAATATCCGAAATATTTAATCGCTCGTTCTGGTCACGTGACCAAGTTTCATTTCCATTAATTCTGGCTTGCTCTTGACTCGTCATGCACTTTTTGTACTTGGCCGCGCGTGGCTGATTTTATTTTCCAAAAGACCCGATCTACCCGCTCGACCGCCAATGACGATGTAACAGAGTTGGCACTTCTTGAAACTTTTACTACACTTCCAGCATTCCAAGACTTGCTTGTTCCAATGCCAACGAAATATTCAACTCCTTTATAATCTAATACAGAAAAAGTGAGAGTCAGTCTGAAAGACTAGACTTTGTATCATTTTAAATGCTACAAATGCTGAAAAATGCTAGAAAGGCTGGAGGCTTCTCGCTTCGCTCGAAGCCAAAGACTCTTGTCATGTTAGAAAATTATCTGCATAATATTTATCTTGCTTTATAATACTTTACCTTGTTTCAAATTACTCGCGAACGGCAAGTGCAAACCAAGGCCAAAGCAAGGTCAAGCGCGTGGGATGCCGTCATACTCACCAGAGCGCGCGGGGACGTGCCCCTTCCATCCAGTCTAAAAACACCTATAGTGGGCGATGTATTAAAGATAGAGATATGCTCTCCCGGACTTTTTTGTAGAACTTTTCATGCAGACCAATTCTTACGCTCATAGTATATTGGTATGTTTAACGATTTGCCCAGCGTAAGCTTAAGAAGCGCACGGACGCCAAATTTGTTTTCGACTTTTTCAATGAAATCGTTACTGCTTGGCTTCCTTTAATCATGCATAAATTATTTTATACAGAATCTTTCCTCGAGTTATCCTTTACAGAATGGTGAAAACCGCATCAAAATCCATCCAGTGGTACTCAAGATTATCCGTGACATCCAAGAATCGGGGATTTTTGTCTTATTCTGACGAAGTAGAGATTGTCGGGGAACACATGCACCAAGCGGTACTATGACGTCACATACGTCAGTGCATCTGGGTACATTTCGTCCCGTCACCGTAACGTAACGCCAGATCCCAGTGTAACGACGAAGTCGACAAGATAATTTAAAATGATAAAAAAAAAATACGGGTTCAGTACGGTCCATACCTAGTTAGTTTTGTGGCCCTTTGAGCCGTTGAATATGACATGCCGGCTTGTTAAGAAAGTTTTCGAGAAGATTTTCTCGGTGACCGTAATGATTAATATATGTATTTTAGCCAAACTGGCCATTTAGAGTTAAAGTACAGGGATCACAAGTCTTATTCACTACAGAATTTCACCAGTGATTCTGATCTCATCCTACAGTTAAATACATGGCATCCCTCACACTGGTTACCGCATCTCGCGCATATACAGTTCGTGCAGGGCTCCTGAAAACTGGGTGATACACAGCATGTGGTGAAATCCGTGCACGGAGAGTCTTGTCACGGCGTGGTGGAGTTAGTATCCTCCCTGCGTCCATTCACGGTTGGTCGTGCGTCAATGACGTAGAATTCATCCCAAATTAGGCGTATCTTCTCATGCAGCTCCCTCAATAAGTCTTGGAAGTTGTCGTCGCTGGTAGAAGGAGATTCAGTCACAACTTTTCTCTGGTTAATTCATACACGAGTCGTGAGGGTGTGTATTTGGAAAGACTGAGCACCCTTTTCAAGTATTTAGCCTTCAGCTTCTCTATCCTTTTGAGGTTTGTCTTTTTCACATATGTCCAAATGTTTTCCAACCCGTAAGTTGCAACAGGTCCTACTTTAAGTTCGAACAGTCGTACGGCTGTTTCTAGAGAAAGTTGGCCAATTGACTAGATATCATTTATTGATCTCGTCGCAGCGCTGGTTGTCTTTTATGAGGCGTGTGAAAATTGGTACAGAGCGGAATAATCGAGCAGTAATATCCTCTAATTTTCCTACAGTCCAAACGTGACGTCTCCGTTGATTTTTAGCCCATTTTCATTTATAAAAAATAGGCTTATGAGATCACCTTTTGTCCGTGTGTCTGTCGTCGTCGTCACGGCACCACTAATTGTCACTGAAACTTAAGATCAAATTTTGCTAGCCTATGAATCCTTGTCGTAGATTCGCACGTCGTGGGCTCACAAAACTGCACGTCATCTCGTCGTCAGCGTCGTAGGCAACAGCGACAAATATGATTAGCCGTCCACTTCGTCGAAAATAGCGTCGTATTTTGCGTCGTACTTCGTGTCGTGGATTGCGTCGTTACTCGTTGTTTCAGTTCATCCCGGACGAGCCCCCATTTGTGGGAAACGGTTTCCATATCATGACACTCACAAGCATCGAATATAGGACTGAATTATTTATTTAAACAAATAAACTTATTAGAATACCATATATAGAATTAAGGGAATGTGTTTCGCGGCTCATCGGAACTCGGAATATTGCTTCTCTTCTTTTTATTCTCAGACAATGGCGCTGAGCTTACTCCTGCGCCCCCTAGATCCCATACTCGGCCGTCTTGATCCTCATCGGGCTCCCACATTAATAATAGTCCGTAAATGTTGGAGCTTTCGTCGCTCGAAGATGATCAGGGAATTCAATGATAATCCATTGTAGATTAAAATGTTAAAACTCAATAACTGTCCTCAGGAGTAATTAAATAATGATCAAATAGTATATCTCAAGTTATACAACTCATGAATGTCCGTTGACGTCGTTAACTGTAGCGCTTCACTATCGTGGAAATGTTTTTTAAAATCACTTCTTAACTGTAGCAGATTTCTTTTATAGTCAAGAAAATACACAAGACCGCACTCAACAATACTTCATAGTACGTCTTTTATCGTACCTAACCAAAGATGCGGCTCCACTTGCCGTCAAAAATGCTGTCGCCCGCACTATACTCGGGACTCGAAGTGTGATATAGCCGTTCGCTTCAAGTGTAGAGGAAGTAATCAACTTGCTGATATTTGCGCGTTCTCCCACTTGTTGGTTTCAATAGCGTCGTTTTTCAATAGCGAGGGAATATTGGCGCTCAAACTTCGTAAAATAATTTCTCTTGCTGTACTGGACCCCTTAAATTAATTTCAAAAATAATGACAATTACCCTAATAGTAGGGGGACAAGGCCTGTTCTGCTTCACCCATTTTAATTGTACCCGACTGTACATGTTAAATAATTAATATCTGGTGAACCCATGGTCGGATGTTGACAAATGAGGGTTCGTTGGACTCAAGCTGACGTCCTCTTTCCTATGGACCACTCGTTATATTTTTCAAAAAAATTAAAAATTTTGTTTTAGAAAATAGGCGATAGTTTAAAAACCAAACATGATAGAACGTTGTGCCATGGTTGGAACGAATGGCCTTTATGTCCTTTATATTTATTTATTTTTTTATTTGCGAATTGACCACTTCGGATCACGCTACAATTTCATTTTTTCTTTGCCTGAAGTTTCCTCTTCCTCCAGTACTCCTTCATATGGGCGCTATGCTGTTTCTTCTGCTCATCCGTCCAGGCTCTTCCCTTCTTTGTGGTTCTTGTGACGTGAAACCCTTCCAAATTTTGAATTATGTACCGAAATGTTTCCCTGTTTGACATCTGAACTTCCTGGATGTTGGAATTTTCGAGAACTTTTCGAACTTCCTTAATCCATGTCGTTGTTGTCTTCTTGTTCCACAGGTAGTCGAATAACTGTTTGGTTAGTCTAGTTTTGTCCATTCTGTACAAGTGTCCGAGAAACAATAACCTCCTCTTCTTCATGGTCTCTGAGATTCTCTCCACATTTTTATAGACTTCATTGTTGCTCCGAAGTTTCCAGCCGGTTTCAGTCTGGACTGGGCCCATGATTTTCCGTAGTATTCTCCTTTCTAGGATCTCTAGCTTCTCCAACTTGTAATTCATCGAGAGGCATTCGCTGGCATACAGGCATTCTGTTTTTACTACCGTGTTGTAATGTTTTAGTTTGGCATTCCATGAGATGCATTTCTTGTTGTAGATGTTTTTAGTTAGCCCATAAGCTCTTTCCATTTTTGAGATACGACCTTCTACAGCAGCTTTCTCTAGGCCGTTCTCTTGTATGGTTTCACCGAGGTATTTGAACTTTTTCACCCTCTGAATCCGTCCAATCTCTGTTTCAAGGAATTGTGGTCCATGTTTGTCATTCATCATGAACTTGGTCTTCTCTTTCGAGATCCTAAGTCCTGTCTTGCTAGCGATCTTTTCTAAGAGGTTGATCTGTATGGCCGCTTCTTCTAGGTTTTCTGAAAGTATCGCAAAATCATCAGCGAAAGCCAAGCAATTGACTTTGATTCCTCCCGTTTTTCGTCCTAGGCAGATCGGGGCTATCTCTTGATTTTCAAGTTCGGAATTCCAAATTCTCACAATCCTCTCGAGGACACAGTTGAATAGTAATGGTGATAATCCATCACCCTGTCGCACACCTGTCTTGATTTCAAATGACTGAGACAATTCTCCCATGAACTTCACCTTAGAAGTTGTGGCTGTTAAGGTTTCTCTGATAATATTGGCCAGTTTGGTTTTGACTCCAAATTCTCTAATGATTATATTTTATAATAAAACTTTTTTATTTTTGATGTTTTTTTGAAAAAGTTCAATTGTGAAATTCCTTTAATTTGGAAACTATAATTTTTACAAGTAAGTTTGTTTGACATAAATGAAAGGTCCCTACCTCCTCTACCCCCAAAATAAATTTCAAGTGTCTAGGACAAACATGGAAAATATAAACTTTGCCGATATCTCCCGAACGCGTGGTCGGATTTTAACGAACGAGGTATTGTTGGCGTTGGGATGACATTCTCTTGGCTAAAAATGTGTGTTGTTTTTTTTTGAAAATTTTTGTTTTTTGGATTGGCGCTATTTTGGAAACGGTGAATTTTGGAAAAAAGTTTGTTTGACGTTAATGAACGGTGGCTATGCCCTCTATGGGGACAGGAAGTTTCAAGGGTATAGGAGGAAAAACAAAATGATAGCCGACTTTCTCGGGAACATTGGTGATAATTGGCGAACGGATGGACGGATTTTAACGAATGAGGTGTCGTTGGACTCGAGCTGACGTCCTCTTTCCTATAGATGACTTTTTATATTTAAAAAGAATTTTTGAAAATTTTTGTTTTCGAAAGTAGGCGATAGTTTGAAAACCAAACATGATAGAACGTTGTGCCATAGTTGAAACGAAGGGTCTCTATGACCTTTATTTTTGTAATAAAACTTTTTATTGTTTTAAATTTTTTGAAAACACTGACATTTTGATTTTCTTTACTATTTTGGAAACTAACACGTTTACAAATAAGTTTGTTTGACATAAATAAAAGATCCCTATACCCTCTACCATGAAAATAAATGTCAAGTCTCTAGGACAAGAACTATGCATTATATTTATTTTTTAAAATAAAAGAGTGTATGTAGACAGAGAGCCGGTAGCGCTTGACACATGTTCCAACGAGGCTATGACTGAGCATGGTGAATACTGGAAATGGCTATTTCGACGGGGGCGATGTATGGAAAAACAAGGGATTGCTTTTTGATATTTTTTCCTATGACGAATGAAGTGAAGGCGAATATTTTGAAATGTGACAAGCATGCTAAGATTTTTTACCCCTGAAGGGGATCTTTAACATTTTAGTTAACTGTGATGAGCGAGATCGCTCTCTGACACAACAGACAGTTGTAGGATATGACCAAGTGATTCTTAGACGTTGGCGATCTCGGTGACCGTGCCCGGAAGAATAGAATTGCTATTTTGGTGGAATGGCGGGATAACTTATGACAGTTGGTTTTGTGATATTTCCTATGACGGATAGAGGCGAATATTTGAAAATGTGTTAAGTATGCTAGGAACTTTTTTACCCCTAAAGGGGATCTTTAACATGCTAGTGAACGGTAATAAGCGAAACTGCTGTCTGGCACAGTAAATGGATTTAGAATATGGAAACCTATAACATTTGCTCGACCAAGTCATGTGCATGTACGCAAAGAGCCAAAACGGTAAGGTCATTGGCCTGAAATGTTATAAACTAAATATTGAACTGGGTAAAGTCATGTGTTTTAGGGTGAAAGTATGTGGTTAACATGATCATTTATTGAGGATGGCCGCTTGGTAGCAATTATTATTATTACAGTAAAATGTTTTATAATAATAATAATAATAATAATAATCAAGACACACACGTTTTGAATGCTACAGAACTGTGTTGCTTGCTTGCACTCAATCCACGACCTGGCCAGGCCTTGTCAAAGAGACTGCTGATAACACAAGAAAGTCTACGTGGGCAGGAAGTAAAGGGTCATGTTACTTGGCTGGTAGAGGCTAGCAGGTCTGTCGTTTAAACAGACCTGGTAGAGGCTAGGAGGTCTGGCGTTTAAACAGAGAGACCGCCATTTTGGTTCCTTGTTAAAAACATGAAACTAGTATAAGGTACACGAATTTTATTCAGACTGAGGAATGTGAAGAGGCGTGGGAACACGTGTGAGAGAGACAACATTTCAAGGTCAAAACGCTGAGAAAATGCAACTCTTTCTGTTGCTAGGCTAACTGATAACGATTGCGTTAGTCATGCACTTGCCATTTTAGCACGCGGACGTAAACAGTAGAGCTCTGAACTGAACTTTGGAAGAAAAATCCTTTTTTTTGGTAAGTACCTATGAATGATTATTTTAATAATGTCATGCTAATGAACCTTAAATTTGTAGTTATTGATCAGGTAATTAATGATTTTTATTTATTTGTTTGCAGATAACCGGTATACCTTACATGTCAGAGATACAAGAAACCATTGCGCTTTTAGGCCCACTAGAAGGAAACAGTAACAAGCCAGTGCAAGTGAAGGTGAGATTATTTTTTTCAACTAATTTGTTTCATTTTTTTGTTTGATATTATTTTATTTTATTTTATGAAATGCACGTATTAACCTGAATTTAGGTATTTATAGCGGTTTATTTTATTTTTAGAAACTTGGAAAGAAAAGCCTTACCTCTGTAGCAGTTGCTGAAAACCCAAGAAGCAGTGGAGTGCAACCATTGTTTCCAGGCAGTGAACTATTGAAAAACTCAGGTAAGTCTTACTTAAAAATGCTGTTCCATTTTACCATTACTGAAAACTCGTATACAAAAATTTCATTTCCTGTACATGACTCGGACGATGATTGCTTTCTTGAATAATAGCCATGTATTGACAAACGGCACAACACTATATTGGTTGTTGACTGGGAAAAGTACAAGGGTATGTTGGATTCTCTAAAAACAAACAAAATTAAATTAAATTTATGGGTGGTTCCCTATGGACTCAATAAATATCCACAGGTTTGAACAAGATAATCTGAACAAAATGATATGATATTTATTTTTGTTTATATATTGGTTAAAGGGAAATGTAAATGACTGAAGCTTTATAAAAAAAGTACATGGGTTACTGTTAGTGCAGACATACAGTTTATTTTTTAAAATATTTTATGGTGTTTTTATTGAATACCAATTAACGTTGAAGTTTAATTACAAGTATTGATTGATTGAGTGATGAGTAATTTTTTTTAGCTGTGGTCATACGCCATTAACATTGTGAACAGACAGTGAAAGAAAGCATACATTGTGTTTTAAAGTGTTGTGTGCAACGTTAATAACTTACTATAAGAAAAATGTTTTATTATAACACATGGCGTTAGTACAAAATACAAGTGAACAAGTTGGTTAACCACGTGGGTTAAATTTAAAATCAGAACATGATCGTTGGTTAACATTTGAATCCTGGCCTGTAGGCTTTTTGTCAACACACAAACTTGCAAAAGCCGTTTTTTTTATTTTAAACCGAGAAGATGTGGTGCGCTGTGTGTTTTGTCGTATTGAACTTTCACACTGGGAAGAAGGGGTTGATCCCTTTAGGGACCATTTGCGATGGTCTCCTTGTTGTCCTTGCATGCTTGGAAAACAAGTGGGTAACATACCCGTGTATTCATTTTACCCAACCACAAGGCCATTGGCCGCTACTTACGTTGCTGAATCACAAATAAATAATAATAATAATAATGATGTATTACCAGCCAACAATGGTAGTGTCGATATATGTGGTCCATATGCCATAGACAGTGTTGAATTGGCACGTGCTTTTGAAAAATTGGGAGTTTGCAAGACTAAAGCACTAGCACACCCAGAGTACAGCTCTGTTGAAAAACGTTTAGAATCTTATAAAAATGTTTGGCTATTAATATTAAAACACCTTACGAAAGAGCTAAGTGAAGCTGGATTTTTTTTATACTGGTGAAGGGTATAAAACAATATGTTTTTATTGTGGATTTGCTTTAAAGGATTGGCAAATGACTGATGACCCTTTTGTGCAACACGATCGTTGGTTACCTAACTGTAAATACATGGTGTTGCTTAAAGGTCAGGAATTTGTGAACACTATTCGTAAAGAAAACGTGATTGCAGCACAAGACATAATAGTGCCTTTAGACTTAGAACATGCGGAGCAAATACATGAGGCTGAAAAAAAAACTTGTCTCTCGAAAAGATACAAAAGTGTGACCAACAGTTATGTAAAATTTGTTATCAAGGTGAACTAGGTGTTGTATTTTTGCCTTGTGGACACATGATAGCCTGTGTCAAGTGTGCATTAGAACTCAACACTTGTGCTATATGCAGAAAAGTAGTATCTGCTACAGTTAGGGCATTTCTTGCATAAATAGTATAATTCATTAGCCATGCATAGTGCAAAATCCCTAATTGCACAATATTATTAAAGCTGTTTTAGAGTGTAATAGATATGCTTTTCTTTTGTTTATGGACTACTACAATGAATGTTTTGAATGCTGTAGGTCAAGCATGTGGCTTAGAGACAAAGAAGCTCAGCGAATTGCCAACGCATATTCCATTCCGCATTATCAAGATTCGGAAATTGAAAACAGCATATGGTGATCGTGTACTTTGTGTATGTGAAAACTTTGAGACATTTCTGCCTACACGGTTTAATGATATGTCGGAGAGTGTTTTTAATTTATAATCGCGTGGCCTCCGGAGAGGCCGAGTGCAGGTCTTTCTTGTTGACGCACGTGGGCGACCTGCGCGTCGTAATGAGTATGAATTTAGGATGATGACGTCACATACACCCAGTCCCTGAGCCATGGGAATTAAACCCAGGAGATTAAAATCCCTGATGGCTCGGCCGGGAATCGAACCCGGGGCACTTTGGGCCAAAGCCTAGCGCGCTAACCATTTAGCCACGGAGCCAGACAGTGTTTTAATGAAGTCAATAATGCTGTACAACCTGTACACTTAATTTATGAAGGTTTTAAAAACAATAGGTGCATGGTTCGTTTTAATTAAATAAAAAAAAACAAATGTCAAATACTAATGGAAGATATAAGTCATGACAATGGCCTGAAAGAAAAATATGTGTATAGAATAATAATGCTTTAGCGTTTAGTATTGTCTTAAAAAATATTATCATGAAACCAAAAAAAAAATGTATATAAAGTTTGTAAATAAATGAAAATAATGGTACAATGTTGTTTTATATTCTACAGAAGTCAGAATATTTAACATTGCAGAGTATACATGATTATGACAATAAAAAGCACACTTAATACAAGTCTTTGCCTCTACGATAGTGTGTTACAGTTTTAAAAACAAAGCTTGTTGTAGATCCATTTCTTCCACGGTGAACAATAGGCATGAAAACGTTATTGTCTTGTTTCGGATCATTATCACTATCATAATCATAAGCAGCATGATCTATATCACTATTATTATAATCGCCATAATTATCCTCAACATTATCCTCATCATTACTAAAACCAGTTAAATAATCCTCTTCCTCTACAGTGTCCTCATGTAGAGTCTGCGTGGCTTTTGATAATGTTAAGGGTTTTTTGAACATTGAATTATTTTCAATACTAGTATTGTTTTGTAGCACTTGCTTTTTAGCATTTTTATGATTTTCTGTTGACAGCAACAATGTATCATGTAGTACACTACATTGATGATCACTGACACTTAAAACCTCACTTTTTTTACTTTTTAGCTCACTGCGACATTGTTTTGAACGTTGTTTAGAACAACGCCAAATATCAGTTCCATTTTTATTGGTTCGTTTCACAATATATGAATATCCTTTATAGAATCCATGAGGCTTACCATACCTAGTCACTGATACTTCCATATCAACTGTCAAGCATAGACTAAGCTCTAGTAAAGACAAGTTGGTAATAAGAACAATAGTTTAATGTGCGAGCATATATGGATGCAAATGTGGGAGCAAAAAAAAAAGTTGGGAGCAAAAATTGGGAGCAAAAAGTGTAAGCAAAAGTGGGAGCAAATATGAGAGCAGAAAAAGTAGGAGCAAGTATGGGAGCAAAAAGTGGGAGCAAATGTGAAAGCAAAAGTGGGAGCAAAAAGTGAGAGAAAAAAGTGGGAGCAAAAAGTGTAAGCAAAAGTGGGAGAAAATATGAGAGCAAAAAAAAGTGGGAGCCAATATGGGAGCAAAAAAGTGGGAGCAAAAGTGGGAGCAAAAAGTGGGAGCAAAAATGTGGGAACAAAAAAGTGCAAACAAAAGTGGGAGCAAACAAGTGTGAGCAAATATGAGAGCAGAAAGTGGGAGGAAATGTGAAAGCAAAAGTGGGAGCAAAAAGTGAGAGCAAAAAAGTGCGAGCAAAAGTGGGTGCACAAAGTGGGAGCAAAATGTGTGAGTAAAGAGTGGGGGCAAATGTGGTGTTTTACTAAAACAATCTCCCCTAACCTAACCTAACCTAACTTTATCCAACCTAACCTAACTTCACCTAACCTAACCTAACCTAACTTCACCTAACCTAACTTCACCTAACCTAACCTTCCAACTCTCAGATCAAGAATTACATTCTGGGCATAGTCGAGTTGGAACCCAAAACCTCTGGGATAACATCCACATAGCCACTACACCGCGAGATGGGCAAATTATCATGCAACACAAAAATAAAAGTTTTCTCTAGTGTAACTCATTGGCTGACAACCATCATTGAGAATTCAAACCCAAGACCTCAGGACTTTTGTTTTGAACATTATCAGAAATATTATTCCATTTACATTTTGCTGCTGCTTATAGTTATAAGAGTTGGCATTAATATGGGGAGCAACAAAGTTGGGAGCAAATGTGGGAGCCAATATGGGAGCAAATATGATAGCCAATATGGGAGTAAAAGTGGGAGCAAATATGGGAGCAAGTGTGGGAGTCAATATGGGGGCAAAAGTGGGAGCAAATATAGGGACAAATGTGGGAGCCAATGTGGGAGTCAATATGGGGCCCAAATATGGGAGCAAATGTGTGAGCAAATCAGCTCACCTCGGATATCACCAGTGAGTACTCATATCCACCGCTAGGTAGCGGAAACATACTTTGCGAGTTGTATGTAACTATCTTACAATGTGTGACTGCATGCAAAACGTGCTTGTATAAGCTGTGCATATAATTTTAATATACAATTAACACTAAGTGTTCAGAACTAACATGTATAGCCTTGTCTATGGTATATAGAGGATCCTTAGCAAGAAAGACTGACTAACCCAGGAGTGTAAAGCCTTGCCATATGCAATAAGCACCTGTTGGCATAAAATGGTTTCTAATAATAACGGACTTAATGAATATGAAACGTGTTTAGAGTGTCGTCTTAAATCCTATTTTATACGTTGTGATACGTGTAAGGATTTAAGACGATACTCAAAAGACGACACACAAAAGACGTTTGTGTCGTCTTAAATCCTTACACGTATCACAACGTATAAAATAGGATTTAAGACGACACTCAAAACACGTTTCATATTCATTAAGTCCGTTATTATTAGGAACCATTTTCTGTCAACAGGTGCTTACTGCATATGGCAAGGCTTTACACTCCTGGGTTAGTCAGTCTTTCTTGCTAAGGATCCTCTATATAACCTAGACAAGGCTATATATGTTAGTTCTGAACACTTAGTGTTAATTGTATCTTCTTTCTTCTTGTTTCGAATAGGCCATCTATGGACCACGACGTTCAACTGTTACATTTGGAGTGAGTATTGATGTTTGCCCAGTAGTTACGCATCTTCTGGCTGTGTTGTTCCCTCCTCTCCTGGGTCCAGAGGGCACCTGTTTTCTTTCTTGGCGGTTTGTCCTGGAACCTCAATTGCTGAAGCATCTTCCTGAGAAATGTCCGGTCTTTTAAGACTCTTTCCATCCCTCCAAGTTCTTGCAGATCTTTGCTCACTTCCCACAACCATGGTGACTTGGTCTTCCGCTTTTGCCAGTAACCGAGGAGCTGATTGGTCAACCTGGTAGGATGCATCCTGTAGACATGTCCATAAAATGCTAGCCGTCGTTTCCTAACAACATCCGTGATTCTTTCACAGTACGTGTAGAGCTCTTGATTAGGCCGTCTTCTGTATTCATTACCTTCTTTAACAGGTCCCAATATCTTCCTCATTATCTTTCTCTCCTGTACTTCAAGTTTGTCCGTGAGTCCCTTCCGGTTGAATACTAGACATTCTGAAGCATATAGGGCTTCAGGACGTATAACTGTCTGGTAGTTTCTCATTTTAGTCTTTCGGGAGAGACACTTCTTATTATATGTGTTCTTGGTTAGTTGATAAGCCATTTCTAACTTGTTAACTCGAGTTGATAATGCCCTTACTTCCGAGAGATTCGGTTCAAGCCATTCTACTAGGTACTTATATATGTCAGTTTTCTTGATCTCTCCCTGGTCCAAATGCAGTGTGCAAGGAGATTCACTGATGTTTGTGATGTACTGTGTTTTTTCAAGTGACACATATAGTCCTACCTTAGCTGCTTGTTGCGTGAGAACATTAAGTTGTTTCACAGACGTTTTTATTGAATGAGATAGAAGTGCCAGGTCGTCGGCAAATGCCAGGCAATCAACACTGAGCCCATTGCACTTGTGTCCCAAAGTGATACCACTTGGTACCCCCCTGACTAGTTAGCTCCTTTCGCCACTCCCTTATCACCTTTTCCAGGGCACAGTTAAAGAGGAGAGGTGAGAGACCGTCTCCCTGTCTTACTCCTGACTTAATTTCAAAACTTTCAGAGAGGGCTCCTCTGAACTTCACTCGTGACATGGTGTTCTTTAAAGTCTGTTGGATAAGGTTATGTGTCTTCTCGTCTAGTCCTAGTTCTTGCAGGATCTTCATGAGAGTAGGTCTGTCAACCGAATCATACGCCTTCTTAAAATCAACAAAAATGATGACATATTTCTTACTAGCCATTTTTGCTTGCCGTAGCACTGATTTCAAGTTCAGTATCTGTTCCGTACAAGAGCGTCCTTTTCTAAATCCTGCCTGGTATTCTCCTAGTCGAGGGTCTAGCTGGGGTTCAGTTCTGTTTAATAAGGCCTTAGAAAAGATCTTGTATGTCACAGGTACTAACGAGATTACTCGATAGTTGTTGATGTCGGTCAAGTCTCCTTTTTATGTAGGGGATGAATCAAAGCCGAGGTCCAGTCACTAGACAATGTTTCAGTCTCCCAAATGTCATTGAAGATTTCTGTCATCTTGCCTATAGTCCTATTCCCAGCTTGTTACCATAGTTCCGCTACAATTGAGTCTTCGCCTGATGCTTTGTTGTTTTTCAAGGACTTGATGATGTCTATCACTTCTTCTTTGGTTGGTGGTTGAGAGTTTGGTTGCCTGATGGGGTCTTGATAAGTGAAGAATGTGTCAAGTGATTCACAGTTAAGGAGATTCTCGAAGTATTTGGCCAGAAGGTGGCAATTGTCCATATCATTATAGGCTATCTGTCCATCCGGTCCTCTGAAGTGGAGGCTGGGAGGATTATAACGGCTGAGGTTCCGTTTAAAGCCTCTGTAGAAATTTCTGGTGTTGTTCTTCTTGAAATCGTCATCCAACTGTGTCAGTTGATCCTTTGTGAACTGCCGTTTTACTTGTTGGATGCTCCTGGCAGTTAACTTTCGTTGCTCTATGAACTTATCCCTGTTGTTTTGTGTCTTCTGTGAGTTCCACTTAAGCCAGGCTGCTTGTCTCTGTGTCACCGCTTCATCACAGGTAGTCGTCCACCAGGCATGCTTCTTCTGTTTCAGTAATGGCGCAATCTCCGTGGCAACTTTCACTAGGTTCTCCCTCACTTCATCCCAAGTTTTACATTCCAGGGTTTCCATTTCCTCCGTAAACTGGTTGCAATTTGAAAGTTCTTCTAAATCAAACTTAGTAAGTTTGTGTGACTTTGTTTTTTTAGTATTCCGAGGTAGAAATCTTAGCTTGACCTTGGAGAGATAGTGGTCGGAGTCCAAATTTGCTCCTCTTAACACTCGAACATTCTGGATCTCTCTATGGGACTTCTTTGAGATGGCAACATGGTCTATTTGGAATTCTCCCAAGAGACAGTTAGGTGATGTCCAGGTCTTTTGCTTCCTTGGCAGTCTCTTGAAAGCCGTTGACTTCATTACCAAGTTGAAGGCCTTACAAAGTCCTACTAGGCGCTCTCCATTCCTATTTGTCCTTGTGTGGGCCGTGAAATCTCCCACAATGTCTCTGTACTTGCGTTCTTTCCCTAGCTGGGCGTTGAAGTCACCGAGTAAGATGATTGTATGATGCTCTGGGACCTTGCATATGATGTCTTCTAGTTCTTCCCAAAACTTGTCAGTATTTTCAGGGTTACGCTTATTGTCCTCATTGATGGATGCATGGACATTTACTACAGTGTAGACCTTGTTTGTGCACCAGAAGGTTATTAAAGACACTCGACTATTGAGTGAGCTGAAGTCAATAACTGAATCCAGTATCTTATGGCTTACAATAAAACCAGTCCCCAGGTGTGGTACGTTCTTCATTCTCCTACGTCCTACTTTTCCTTTGAAAATACGGTAGCCCTGGGAGTCAAAGGCATGTTCATCAGTATATCTGGTTTCCTGTATTACTGTGAGCAGTATCTTGTGATTAGTCAAAGTTTCTGTTAAATGCTTCAGTTTGCCTATCTTAAGTAGCGAGTTGATGTTCAGTGTGGTGAAGTAGTTCCGTTGTTTATGTCTGATCTTGTTTTTAGTGGTTCCAGGACGCTCCGACCCGTCCTTAAAGCATGTTGGTGTGGGCTCACCAGACTCCAAAGGCCCACTAACACCGCCGACAGCGGAGGTGGATTTGATACCACCTGGGGTAGTTAATTCCCTGCGTTTACTTTCCATGCTTTAGTTGAAGATTGGTTAGGGGGATCAGAGGTTTAACCCCCTAATCAAGTTACTACTGAGGTTGTGAGCTCCAGTAGGTTTAAATTAGGGTTGTCTCCCGTAGATTGGTTGCCTTCCAAGGCTGAGGAGACCAATCTTCCCCATATTGGTTCTTCCGCCTTCCTTACCGTTGAGATGATGACAACCATATTCATCCGCCTCAGAAGCCGTTGTCCAGTTTTCACCTGTACCCTTGGCAGGGGCGCTTACAGGGTGCTATCAGCCGGGCCAGCTGAACCCCGGTTTTTTAACGAGGTTGTTACTCCTCCAGCTCCTCCTTCCTCGACTCTTGCAAGAAGAGGCCCCGGGCTTGCGACCGGTATAGCGGAGTTTGTTAATTGTATATTAAAATTATATGCACAGCTTATACAAGCACGTTTTGCATGCAGTAAAACTTTGAAAGATAGTTATATACAACACGCAAAGTATGTTTCCGCTACTTAGCGGTGGATATGAGTACTCACTGGTGATATCCGAGGTGAGCTGATTTGCTCACACATTTGCTCCCATATTTGCCCCCCATATTGACTCCCATATTGGCTCCCACATTTGTCCCCATATTTGCTCCCACTTTTGCCCCCATATTGACTCCCACATTTGCTCCCATATTTGCTCCCACTTTTACTCCCATATTGGCTCTCATATTTGTTCCCATATTGGCTCCCACATTTGCTCCCAACTTTTTTGCTTCCCATATTAATGCCAACTCTTATAACTATAAGCAGCAGCAAAATGTAAATGGAATAATATTTCTGATAATGTTCAAAACAGAAGTCCTGAGGTCTTAGGTTTGAATTCTCAACGACGGTTGTCAGCCAATGAGTTACACTACAGAAAACTTTTATTTTTGCGTTGTGTTGCATGATAATTTTCCCATCTCGCGGTGTAGTGGCTAGTATACTTGGATGTTATCCCAGAGGTTTTGCGTTCCAACTCGACTATGCCCAGAATTTAATTCTTGATCTGAGAGTTGGAAGGTTAGGTTAGGTGAAGTTGGGTTAGGTTAGGTTAGGTGAAGTTAGGTTAGGTTAGGTTGGATAAAGTTAGGTTAGGTTAGGTTAGGTGAGATTGTTTTAGTAAAACACCACATTTGCCCCCACTCTTTACTCACACATTTTGCTCCCACTTTGTGCACCCACTTTTGCTCGCACTTTCTTTGCTCTCACTTTTTGCTCCCACTTTTGCTTTCTTTCACATTTGCTCCCACTTTCTGCTCTCATATTTGCTCACACTTGTTTGCTCCCACTTTTGTTTACACTTTTGTTTACACTTTTTTGTTCCCACTTTTTTGCTCCCACTTTTTGCTCCCACTTTTGCTCCCATATTTGCTCCCACTTTTTTGCTTTCATATTTTCTCCCACTTTTGCTTACACTTTTTGCTCCCACTTTTTTCTCTCACTTTTTGCTTCCACTTTTGCTTTCACATTTGCTCCCACTTTTTGCTCCCATACTTGCTCCTACTTTTTTTGCTCTCATATTTGCTCCCACTTTTGCTTACACATTTTGCTCCCACTTTTTGCTCCCAACATTTTTTTTGCTCCCACATTTGCATCCATATATGCTTGCACATTAAACTATTGTTCTTATTACCAACTTGTCTTTACTAGAGCTTAGTCTATGCTTGACAGTTGATATGGAAGTATCAGTGACTAGGTATGGTAAGCCTCATGCATTCTATAAAGGATATTCATATATTGTGAGAACCAATAAAAATGGAACTGTTATTTGGCGTTGTTCTAAACAACGTTCAAAACAATGTCGCAGTGAGCTAAAAAGTAAAAATAATGAGGTTTTATGTGTCAGTGATCATCAATGTTGTGTACTATATGAAACATTGTTGCTGTCAACAGAAAATCATAAAAATGCTAAAAAGCAAGTGCTACAAAACAATACTAGTATTGAAAATAATTCAATGTTCAAAAAACCCTTAACATTATCAAAAGCCACGCAGACTCTACACGAGGACACTGTAGAGGAAGAGGAACAGGAATATTTAACTGGTTTTAGTAACGTTGAGGATAATGTTGAGGATAATTATGGTGATTATAATAATAGTGATATAGATCATGCTGCTTGTGATTATGATAGTGATAATGATCCGAAACAAGACAATTACGTTTTCATGCCTATTGTTCACCGTGGAAGAAAAAAGATCTACAACAAGCTTTGTTTTTAAAACTATAACACACTATCGTAAAGGCAAAGACTTGTATTGAGTGTGCTTTTTATTGTCATAATCATGCATACTCTGCAATGTTAAATATTCTGACTTCTGTAGAAAATAAAATAACATTGTACCATTATTTTCATTTATTTACAAACTTCATATACATTTTTTTTGGTTTCATGATAAAAAAATTAAGACAATACTAAACACTAAAACATTATTCTATACACATATATTTCTTTCAGTCCATTGTCATGACTTATATCTTCCATTATTATTTGACATTTGTTTTTTACTTATTTAATTAAAACGAACCATGCACCTATTGTTTTTAAAACCTTCATAAATTAAGTGTACAGGTTGTACAGCATTAATGACTTCATTAAAACACTCTCCGACATATAATTAAACCGTGTAGGCAGAAATGTATCAAAGTTCTCACATACACAAAGTACACGAACACCACATGCTGTTTTCAATTTCCGAATCTTGATAATGCGGAATGGAATATGCGTTGGCAATTCGCTGAGCTTCTTTGTCTCTAAGCCACATGCTTGACCTACAGCATTCAAAACATTCATTGTAGTAGTCCATAAACAAAAGAAAATCATATCTATTACACTCAAAAACAGCTCTAATAATATTGTGCAATTAGGGATTTTGCACTATGCATGGCTAATAAATTATACTATTTATGCCAGAAATGCCCTAACTGTAGCAGATACTGCTTTTCTGCATATAGCACAAGTGTTGAGTTCTAATGCACACTTGACACAGGCTATCATGTGTCCACAAGGCAAAAATACAACACCTAGTTCATCTTGATAACAGATTTTACATAATTGTTGGTCACACTTTTGTATCTGTTCGAGAGACAAGTCTTTTTTTTTCAGCCTCATGTATTTGCTCCACATGTTCTAACTCTAAAGGCACTATTATGTCTTGTGCTGCAATCACGTTTTCTTTACGAATAGTGTTCACAAATTCCTGACCTTTAAGCAACACCATGTATTTACAGTTAGGTAACCAACGATCGTGTTGCACAAAAGGGTCATCAGTCATTTGCCAATCTTTTAAAGCAAATCCACAATAAAAAAGTCCTCTCGGCACGCCGGAAGGCGGAGGTAGATTTCACCGGACAAACTTGGGGATAGGCGAAAATAGGCAGAATATGCAGGTTTTCGTAGAAGGATCAGACCTCATTTATTGCGAGAAGGTATTTTATAATTGGAGCTTAATTAACTTTGTTTTTCGTCATTTTATGCTTATTTTAAACATTTTATTGTCTTATGGGAACGGTAACCTTCTTGTCATTTGTGGTCCATTTTCATACTTGTGGTCACACTGTCCTTATGCAAGGTTTCGACACTGATGTGTAACTATGTAACGGTCTGTTACTTCTTCACGAAAAATTATATCTCCCGCAGAGATTTTGGTTGGTTCCTCAGTTTAGGGGCTGCGACAACGTGGTCATGTAACCCCGTGTACTTAGGGATGGCTGTATTAGTCTGTAATTCAGGTAAGGACTGCAGACGGTCAATTTCAAGCAGTAGTTCCTAATGTTGCTACCAGGTACTACCGTCAACGACACCTACCTGTGAACTTGGCTACTAGATGCCACCGCAGCCAGCAACTCGCAACGAACGTTGGTACTTCCCCTCCAAAGGAAAGCATACTGAGGGATTTTTAGCGCTCTTAGAAAATCCGACGACTTCGGCCGGCTTTGAACTCGCGACCTTGGGCATAGACATTCAGCATGCTTGCTACCAGTTACGTCACCGAAGCCGCTTCACACTTAGTCAGATGGAATTCTGAATATGATCTCGTGCAAGTGCGTTATCTTGGCAACGTCTGATGGCTCATCCCTCATCAATTTAGTAGTATTGCCATGGCAACCACTGATAGCTCTTGGCATTTTCTTATAATTCCGAAATCATTTTTCTCATCCCTTGGCATAATGGTGGGTCATATCAAAAATTCTTTCAGACAAAATTTTAGGTAATTATTAGGGGAATATTATCCATTTTGTACGGTTTTGATATAGTGCCTATTAAGAGAGATATGATTAATGTTTCCCGAAAAACCAATTTTTTCCCGCCCCTTTGGTCAATGGTTGGTGCTATAAAAAGAACTCTTCTAACATAAATGTTTGGGCTTTATCCGACACATAGTATGAACGTTGAACGGATTCGATATTTCACATATTAAGAGAGTTACAGCAATATTTCACTTTGTCGAAAAAATGCCCCCCATTTTCTCCCCCTTCGACCGATTTAGCCCAGTAACGAACTCGACCGAGATTTTATAGGTATACATATTCGGTTAAATATTCAAAGCGATTGGTGCAAAATTACGGCAGTTATCGTGTCCACAAGAAACTGATATGCATATATATATACACATATACATACATAAATTATATATAAACTTTTGAACTGACGGTGGTTTTGGGGTCTGGGGGATGTGAAACGCTAAGATATGTCGAAATTTTCCGGAAGTCGAAACATGGTACCCATTGCAATAGTTAGCTTTCTAATGAAATCTACCTCTGGTTGGTTCCTCAGTTTAGGGGCTGCGACAACGCGGTCATCTAACCCCGTGTACTTTGGGTGATTGTAGAATCTGTCTGATAAACGGTGTGAATTGTAATGGCTGTAGTAGTCTTTATTCAGGTAAGGACTGCAGACGGTCAATTTCAAGCAGTAGTTCCTAATGTTGCTACCAGGTACTACAGTCAACGACACCTAGCTGTGAACTTGGCTACTAGATGCCACCCCAACCAGCAACTCGCAACGAACGTTGGAACTTCCCCTCCAAAGAAAAGCATACTGAGGGATTTTAGCTCTCTTAGAAAATCCGACGACTTCGGCCGGCTTTGAAACCGCGACCTTGGGCATAGACATTCTGCATGTTACCAGTTACGTCACCGAAGCCGCTTCCCACTTAGTCAGATGTCAAAGTCAACCCCTGGCACCATCCAGCCCATGACGGGCTAAGGCCGACCAAGCGACCGCTGCCCAGCCATTTGGCCTGCAGATATTGGGGTGACGCGTGATCAGCGCGTCGGGTCCCCTCGGCCGTTAATATTGGTATTCGTGATCGGGGTGCTGTCTCACTGTCAGACAGCTACTCAATTGTCCTCACGAGGCTGAGTGCACCCCGTTCCAACCCTCACGTCAGTTTTAAAATCCCTGACGGAGCCGGGGATCGAACCCGGGGCCTCCGGGTGAGAGGCAGGCGCGCTACCCCAACACCACGGGGCCGGCTTAGTCAGATGGAAATACTGAATCTGATCTCGTGCAAGTGCGTTGTCATGGCAACGGCTCATCCCTCATCAATTTAGTAGTGTTGCCATGGCAACCTCTGATAGCTCTTGGCATTTTCTTATAATTCCGAAATCATTTTTCGCATCCCTTGGCGTAATGGTGGGTCATATCAAAAATTCTTTCAGACAAAAGTTTTAGGTAATTATTAGGGGAATATTGTCCATTTTGTACGGTTTTGATATTGTGCCTATTAAGAGAGATATGATTAATGTTTCCCGAAAAACCCACTTTTTTCCACCCCTTTGGTCAATGGTTGGTGCTATCAAAAAACTTATTGGACATAAATTGTTGGCACTTATCCGACACATATTATGAACTTTGAATGGATTTGATATTTCACGTATTAAGAGAGTTATAGCGAAATTTCAATTTTCGAAAAAAGCCCCCCAATTTCACCCCCTTCGACTGATTTTGCCCATTAACGAACTCGACCGAGATTTTATAGGGATACATATTATGTAAAAAAATCAAAGTGATTGGTGCAAAATTACGGCAGTTATCGTGTCCACAAGAAACTGATATACATATATATATATATATACATATATATATACATAAATTATATATAAACTTTTGAACTGACGGTGGTTTTGGGGTGTAGGGGATGTGAAACGCGAAGATATGTCGAAATTTTCCGGAAGTCGAAACATGGGACCGATTGCAATAGTTAGCTTTCTAATGAAATCTACCTAAAACATATTGTTTTATCCCCTTCACCAGTATAAAAAATCCAGCTTCACTTAGCTGTTTCGTAAGGTGTTTTAATATTAATGGCCAAACATTTGTATAAGATTCTAAACGTTTTTCAACAGAGCTGTACTCTGGGTGTGCTAGTGCTTTAGTCTTGCAAACTCCCAATTTTTCAAAAGCACATGCCAATTCAACACTGTCTATGGCATATGGACCACATATATCGACACTACCGTTGTTGGCTGGTAATACACCATTATTATTATTATTTATTTGTGATTCAGCAACGTAAGTAGTGGCCAACGGCCTTGTGGTTCGGTAAAATAAATACACGGGTATGTTACCCACTTGTTTTCCAAGCATGTAAGGACAACAAGGAGACCATCGCAAATGGTCTCTAAAGGGATCATCCCCTTCTTCCCAGTGTGGAAGGTCAATACGACAAAACACACAGCGCACCACATCTTCTCGGTTCAAGTAAAAAAAAACGGCTTTTGCAAGTTTGTGTGTTGACAAAAAGCCTACAGGCCAGGATTCAAATGTTAACCAACGATCATGTTCTGATTTTAAATTTAACCCACGTGGTAAACCAACTTGTTCACTTGTTGTATTTGTTACTAACGCCATGTGTCATAATAAAACTTTTTTTTATTGTAAGTTATTAACGTTGCACACATCACTTTAAAACACAATGTATGCATTCTTTCACTGTCTGTTCACTATGTTAATGGCGTATGACCACACCTAAAGATAATAACTCATCACTCAATCAATCAATCAATCAATACTTGTAATTATACTTTAACATTAATTGGCATTCAATAAAAACACCATAAAATATTTAAAAAAATAAACTGTATGTCTGCACTAACAGTAACCCATGTACTTTTTTTTTATAAAGCTGCAGTCATTTACATTTCCCTTTAACCAATATATAAACAAAAATAAATATCATATCATTTTGTTCAGATTATCTTGTTCAAACCTGTGGATATTTATTGAGTCCATAGGGAACCACCCATAAATTAAATTAAATTTTGTTTGTTTTTAGAGAATCCAACAAACCCTTGTACTTTTCCCAGTCAACAACGAATATAGTGTTGTACCGTTTGTCAATACATGGCCATTATTCAAGAAAGCAATCATCGTCCTAGTCATGTACAGGAAATGAAATTTTTGTCTACGAGTTTTCAGTAATGGTAAAATGGAATAGCATTTTTAAGTTAGACTTACCTGAGTTTTCAATAGTTCACTGCCTGGAAACAATGGCTGCACTCTACTGCGTCTTGGGTTTTCAGCAACTGCTATAGTGGTAAGGCTTTTCTTTCCAAGTTTCTAAAAATAAATAAAATAAACCGCTATAAATACCTAATTTCAGGTTAATACATGCATTTCATAAAATAAAATAATATCAAACAAAAACATGAAACAAATTAGTTTAAAAAAATAATCTCACCTTCACTTGCACTGGCTTGTTACTGTTTCCTTCTAGTGGGCCCAAAAGCGCAATGGTTTCTTGTATCTCTGACATGTAAGGTATACCGGTTATCTGCAAACAAATAAATAAAAATCATTAATTACCTGATCAATAACTACAAATTTAAGGTTCATTAGCATGACATTATTAAAATAATCTTTCATAGGTACTTACCAAAAAAAAAAAAAAAAGGATTTTTCTTCCAAAGTTCAGTTCAGAGCTCTACTGTATACGTCCGCGTGCTAAAATGGCAAGTGCATGACTAACGCAATCGTTATCAGTTAGCCTAGCAACAGAAAGAGTTGCATTTTCTCAGCGTTTTGACCTTGAAATGTTGTCTCTCTCACACGTGTTCCCACGCTTCTTCACATCCTCAATCTGAATAAAATTCGTGTACCTTATACTAGTTTCATGTTTTTAATAAGGAACCAAAATGGCAGCCTCTTATACATCGGTAGTACGGCTGTCTAGGAACCAAAATGGCGGTCTCTCTGTTTAAACGCCAGACCTCCTAGCCTCTACCAGGTCTGTTTAAACGACAGACCTGCTAGCCTCTACCAACCAAGTAACATGACCCTTTACTTCCTGCCCACATAGACTTACTTGTGTTATCAGCAGTCTCTTTGACAAGGCCTGGCCAGGTCGTGGATTGAGTGCAAGCAAGCAACACAGATCTGTAGCATTCAAAACGTGTGTGTCTTATTCTTCTTCTTCGTCGCGAATGGGTCTCTTAGGACCACGCGGAATCAACAATGGTTAGCCTTTCTTGCAGTCCAGTACTCCTTCATACGCAACGAATGGGTTTGCTTCCGTTGTGCAGACCAGATATGGTGGTATGGCCGTCTTTCTTCCTCCTCGAAACCCCGTGTGAGTGCAAGTGTTCTGATGACATTTCGGTCTAGGAGATTTGGCGATCCTAATTCTTGCAAGTCTTTTTCAGTTTGTTTGCACCAATTTGATCTAGTTGTTTTGTTTTTCAAGTATGTGTGAATTTTGTGAGTTAGTCTATTTGGGTCCATTCTTTCCAGGTGCCCCAAGAATTGGATTCGTCGCATACGCATTTTGTCTGTGATTTTGGAGATGGTTTTATATATTTCAGCATTTGGCTTTGGAAGATGAACACCATCTTTGATTCTCGGCCCTAAGATTTTCCTCATTATTTTACGTTCCTTCACTTCCAACTGATCTCGAAGTGTTCTATGTTGAAGAGTGAGAGTTTCTGAAGCGTAGAGAGCTTCGGGCCCAATCACTGTTGTATAATGTTGAATTTTGCATTTCCAGGAAATACTCTTTTTGTTGTAAGTATTTTTCGTTAACTGAAAAGCAGTTTCCATTTTTTGAATTCTTGTTGTAATGGACCTCTTCTCATTACAATTGTCGGTAATCCATTCACCCAAATATTTAAATTCCTTCACACGAGATATATGGTCAGTACCAATTTCAATTTCAGATGGGGCATTCTTTATATCTGTCATAAATTTTGTTTTATCAAATGAGATTTGCAATCCAATTTTCTTTGCTTGTTCTTGTAGAAGTTCAAGTTGGTATTGCGCATCAGAGATGTTTTGGGCAATTAATGCCATGTCATCAGCAAATGCCAAACAGTCTAATTCTATGCCTTTAAGTTTTGGTCCTATCCTATGCGTCGGTGCACCTGCTTTTCGCCATTCTCGTACAACCTTCTCTAGTGCACAATTAAAAAGCAACGGGGACAATCCATCTCCTTGTCGGACTCCTGTGTCAATGGGGAATTCTCTGCTCAGTTCTCCCATAAATTTAACCTTAGATTTGGTTTCCATGAGTGTTTCCTTAATAATATTTGTTGTCTTTTGATCTAATCCAAATTCTCTGAGTATTTCGAAAATGGATTCACGGTCGATGCTATCATACGCCTTTTGGAAGTCTACAAATGTAATGACATAGTGTTTGTTCGATGTATTGCGGAAATATTTCATTGAGTTTTTTAAATTGATAATTTGTTCCACACACGACCAGCCTTTCCTGAAGCCACCTTGGTATTCACCGATTACTGGATCCAATTGAATATCTGCACGATTCAGGAGAGCTTTAGACAAAACTTTGTATGTTATGGATAGTAATGAAATTCCACGATAATTGTTGGGATCCGTCCGATTTCCTTTTTTGTGCAAGGGATGTATGAGTGTCTTATTATTATTATTATTATTATTATTATTATTATTATTAAACATTTTACTGAAATAATAATAATTACTACCAAGTGGCCATCCTCAATACATGATCATGTTAACCACATACTTTCACCCTAAAACACATGACTTTACCAATTAGTTTATAACATTTCAGGCCAATGACCTTACCGTTTTGGCTCTTTGCGTACATGCACATGACTTGGTCGAGCAAATGTTATAGGTTTCCATATTCTAAAACCATTTACTGTGCCAGACAGCAGTCTCGCTTATTACCGTTCACTAGCATGTTAAAGATCCCCTTCAGGGGTAAAAATCCTAGCATACTTAACTCATTTTCAAATATTCTCCTCTATCCGTCATAGGAAATATCACAAAAACAACCGTCATAAGCTGCCCCGCTATTCCACCAAAATATCAATTCATTTCTTCCGGGCACGGTCACCGAGATCGCCAACGTCTAAGAATCACTTGGTCATATCCTACAACAGTCTGTTGTGTCAGAGAGCGATTTCGCTCATCACCGTTAACTAAAACGTTAAAGATCCCCTTCAGGGGTAAAAAACTTAGCATGCTTGTCACATTTCAAAATATTCGCCTTCATTCATTCGTCATAGGAAAAAATATCAAAAAGCAACCCCTCGTTTTGTCCTACATCGCCCCCGTCGAAATAGCCATTACCAGTATTCACCATGCTCAGTCATAGCCTCGTTGGAACATGTGTCAAGCGCTACCGGCTCTCTGCCTACAAACACTCTTTTATTAAAAAAATAAAATAAAATGCATAGTTCTTGTCCTAGAGACTTAACATTTATCTTTATGGTAGAGGGGATAGGGATCTTTCATTTATGTCAAACAAACTTATTTGTAAACGTGTTAGTTTCCAAAATAGTAAAAAAAATCAATGTTTTCAAAAAATTTAAAAAAATAAAAACCTTTATTATAAAAATAAAGGTCATAGAGACCATTCATTTCAACTATGGCACAACGTTCTATCATGTTTGGTTTTCAAACTATCGCCTACTTTCGAAAAAAAATATCAAAAAAAAAGTTAAAAATATAACAAGTCATCTATAGGAAAGAGGACGTCAGCTCGAGTCCAACGACACCTCATTCGTTAAAATCCGACCATCCGTTCGCCAATTATCACCAATGTTCGCGAGAAAGTAGGCTATCATTTTGTTATTCCTCCTACACGCTTGAAACTTGCTGTCCGCCTTGAAGGCATAGCCGCCTTTCATTAAAGTCAAACAAACTTTTTTCCAAAATTCACCGTTTCCAAAATAGCGCCAATCCAAAAAACAAAAATTTTCATTTTTTAAAATACCAACACACATTCTTAGCCAAGAGAACGTCATCCCAACGCCAACAATACCTCATTCGTTAAAATCCGGCCACGCGTTCGGGAGATATCGGCAACGTTTATATGTAAGTAGGGGGGTGGGGGGTGGAGTAGAACTGTCCAATTGACACTACTGTTTTTCCATTTTTATCCTAGACACTTGAAATTTATTTTGGAAGTAGAAGAGGTAGGAACCTTTCATTTATGTCAAACAAACTTATTTGTAAAAATTATAGTTTCCAAATTAAAGGAATTTCAAAATTGAACTTTTTTCAAAAAAAACCATCAAAAATAAAAAGTTTTATTTTAAAATATAAAGGACATAAATATAAATATAACGAGTGGTCCATAGGAAAGAGGACGTCAGCTCGAGTCCAACGACACCTCATTTGTCAACATCCGACCATGGGTTCACCAGATATTAATTATTTAACATGTACAGTCGGGTACAAATAAAATGGGTGAAGCAGAACCGGCCTTGCCCCCCTACTCTTATAATAATCCGCTTTTCACAGTGTACTCAAATAACTTCTGTTTCTTCTGTAACGATTGTAATTGTCTATTTACTGCTTCATTTAATTTCCGAAATATTAATCGCTCGTTCTGGTCACGTGACCAAGTTTCATTTCCATTAATTCTGGTTTGCTATTGACTCGTCATGCTCTTTTTGTACTTGGCCGCGCGTGGCTGATTTTATTTTCCAAAATACCTGATCTACCCGCTCGACCGCCAATGGCGATGTAACAGAGTTGGCACTTCTTGAAACATTTACCACACTTCCAGCATTCTAAATCTTATTTGTTCCAATGCAATATTCAACTCCTTTATAATATCATACAGAAAAAAATACGGCGTCAGTACGGTCCATACCTAGTTATTTTTGTGGCCCTCTAAGCCGTGGAATATGACATGCCGGCTTGTTAAGAAAGTTTTCGCAAAGATTTTCTCGGTGACCGTAATAATTAATATATGTATTGCAGCCAAACTGGTCATTTAGTGTTGAAGTACAGGGATTACAAGGGATCACTACAGAATTTCACTAGCGATTCTGATCTCATCCTACAGTCAAATACATGACAACCTCACACTGGTCACCGCACCTCGCGCATATACAGTTCGTGCAGGGCTCCTGAAAACTGGGTGATACACAACATGTGGTGAAATCCGTGCACGGAGAGTCTTGTCACGGCGTGGTGGAGTTAGTATCCTCCCTGCGTCCATTCACGGTTGGTCATGCGTCAGTGACGTAGAATTCATCCCAAATTTGGCGTATCTTCTCATGCAGCTCCCTCAATAAGTCTCGGTAAGTTGTCGTCGCTGGTAGTAGGAGATTCAGTCACAACTTTTCTATAAAGAGGCGCTCTCTGGTTAATTCATACACGAGCCGTGAGGGTGTGTATTTGGAAAGACAGAGCACCCTTTTCAAGTATTTAGCCTTCAGCTTCTCTATCCTTTTGAGGTTTGTCTTTTTCAAATCTGTCCAAATGTTTTTCAACCCATAAGTTGCAACAGGTCCTACTTTGAGTTCGAACAGTCGTACGGCTGTTTCTAGAGAAAGTTGGCCAATTGACTAGATATCATTTATTGATCTCGTCGCAGCGCTGGTTGTCTTTTATGAGGCGTGTGAAAATTGGTACAGAGTGGAATAATCGAGCAGTAATGTCCTCTAATTTTCCTTCGGTCCAAACGTGACGTCTCCGTTGATTTTTTAAAATTTAAAACTGATCCCGTAGACTTGAACTTCGTCACAACCTACCGAACTGCGGTCTCTGAAGGCACCTTAACTTCAGAAATGTCCTGTTGAAATGCCCTGTGAGTAACACTAATAGACTCGTCCTTAATAAAAGGACAGCAAATGAAATTTCTTTGCTCTGTGGTGAACCTCGTAGCCATACATTGTGACACAGCTTTGTGTGTGGCTAGATAACAACTAACCCTTCCCAGCTGTTGCAGCAAGCACACCTACAGGTCTATATCTGTCGTCGCTTGCCACTCCAGGCAGCCGGACTAACTTTGTGCGCTCAAACGAAATGCATAAAATAAAAATAAGGCCTAGATTCACAGCTGACTAATAACAAAAGCCAACATTCCTCAACACTTGAATTTTAAATCTTTGGAAGTTACATACCGTAGTTAAATTATGTAGCTACTCCCGTACAACCCTGCGTCTGTAACTGTAATTAATCGAAGCACGGATCTAAGCCCGTTTGATGTTTAATTGTGGAGTAATTTAAATACAATGTATACAGATCAATTACCCGTACTCTAGTGGAGGTGGGGAACAATATATGGCAGCAGATATCCCTAACAACAGAAGGATTAATTAATTAATATACTCTGTTACGGTTTCTACCTCAGCGCAACCTGCGGAATGAGTTCGGTAGGCTGGTGGAAAGCGCGCGCGCGCCTGGTAGCCTAGCTGGCCGCTGGTCCTGCTCCAGCAAAAAAAAAAAAAAAAAAAAAAAAAAAAAAAAAAAAACCCGTATATCACATGGATATTTATCTACCAGAAAAGATGGATTAAGAAAGGTCTCTTAAATTCAGCGAATTGTGCCCCGCATACTGAATGACCCTCCAAATGTTTGAAAAGTTTACGGTTTCTGCATACTACGGTTTATTGTTTATTACGGATGAAAATGTCTCGCCAGAACATTTCTTTGAGCACGTATTACTTGAATGTAGCTTCTTCCCAGTATGAATTCATTTAAGACTCCACAATAGACTATGGATTTACATAATGTTCCTTTAAAGCTCCAACTCTAGTGAATTTTGCATGGCTTCTACTACATGGCTACGCCATGTTGCCACTATACAGGGTGATTCTTATTATTTAAAACTCTCTGTAGTGACGTAGATGGCATTGAGACGAGTAATTTGATATAGGACACTTGGGGTCGCAAGTGTCCGGAAATACCTTAAAAGTGAACCACAACTGTTAATCATATGACGTCATCAGGTGACGGCTACACTCGAGCGGTCTGGCCCGTGCTCTCTTACGCACACCAAAGCATCCAAAGCAAACATTGAATGTCATATCACTCTGGTTCCGAGTCTGCGTGTGCGACTTGGGCGCGTGGGGTTCGAGGTTCTAATCCGGGGCCTATCCATCAGCTTTTTTGTTCTTTCTCTTCTCCTTCCAAGTTGAAGGACATGGAACCAGAGTGATATGATATTCAACGTTTGCTATGGTGACCGTAAGGGAGCACGGGTTCGACTGCTTGAGCTGAGCCGTCACCTGATGACGTCATATGTTTAACAGTTGTGGTTCTCTTTTAAGGTATTTCCGGACACATGCGACCCTGGGTGTCCTATATCAAATTACTCGTCTCAATGCCATCTGCGTTACTACAGAGAGTTTTAAACATTAATAAGAATCAACCTGTATATTACAAGTGAAGACCCCACGGAAAGAACGGGGTAAGTCCATTTTTTTCGGAAATGAGAATATGGCGCATTCTGGTGGCCAGCCATAGACACTACAGATCAGTTGAAATTAATTTCAAATAAAGCGGAATATCACCGAGATACAGGGGTTTTTATTTTTATTGGAAACGGAAAGAACGTCCCGTATCCTCCCACTTCTTTCATAATTTAACTTTAGTTGATAATTGCTTAAATGTATTTCCTTAAAAATAAATAAATTTGGCAAAAAACTATATTGCTTACTCTCAATTTTTCTTTAAGTATTTCCTTTTAGTGCTGAAAGTTTAAATTTGCTCTCCTGAAAACTTAACAGAATGTGACCCCGTTTTTCCCGTGGAATTTTCAAGTATGATGTCCTGTCTGAGCAACTCCAGTTTCACATAATTATGCTATTTGAATATGGCTTCATCTCTCTATATATAAAAATGAAAGTTTGCCTGATTTTTCTGAATTTCTACGGAAATTTGCGTTATTTACGCGTTTCAGACTGTTTTATGACGGATCCGCGCGAAAATAATTTTTTTGTCTGTCTGTGTGGACAATTTTGTTCCCTTATAACTCCAGAACGGCTGGGTGGATCAACGTAAAATTTGGTACAGATATCCTTCAGAGGCACGACACTAATCATTGATGTAAATATTCTCTGTACCTCTCATAAAAGGGGGCTTACCCCTTTAAAACACTTGCTGAAATAGGCGTAGAAGGGCGAGACAAAGCTCATTTTCAGTCCCTCAATGAGAGAAACAAAACTCTTTTTAGGCCCTAAATCCAACAGTTTTTGAGATATTCCCAGAAAACTAATTCCATTTAATACAATAATGAAAAATGTAAGCCGGTAACCATGTCAACAGAACGTCACAGGTCCATCTATTGCTGTAAAACGCAAAACAATTCCATTTATTACATTACTGAGATAGTTTGAAAACTGCTATAAGGTTATAACGGAATCAAATTTAGCTGTAAAATTCATCAATACAATAATGCGCTTAAGGGGGTCAAGGGGTACTCTAGAATTTTTCACGCGATTTACACGTGCGGATGTGGTACGGAAGGTCTATTACGTCCCTATCCCTATATTGTTATATTATTATTATAATTATTATTATACTACGGGCTAAAACGACGACACAATGCTTATTTTCTGTCTCTTGGTGTCAGAAACAAAACTCGGGGACCCTAAATAGCCGTAAAGGGTCCCCGAAAACTACATTTTAAGGCTCTAAAACCAACAGTTTCTGATATATTACCAGAAAACTAATTTCATTTAATAAACTTATTAAGGAATGCACGGCAGTAGCCATGACAACAGCATCTCAAAACGTGACATCCAACTTTCCATCTATTTCTGCAAGAAGTAACGACACTCTATTTTTTAAAATTCTGTGAACGTTTGCAAATGCCTATAAGGTTATCACGGAACATACTAAAACTATAAAATTCATCAATGCGCTTAAGGGGGTCAGGGGTTACCATGGATTTTTTTCACACGACTTAAACGTGCGATATGTCGTACATAAGATCTATTACATCTCCAAACAGCAACATTATTTTCAAAAATTCCTGAATTGAAATAGTATTTTTTCTTGGGGGCGTGGTGGCTCAGCGGTCTAGCTGTATGCCTTTCACCAAGGCGGTCCGGGTTCGATTCCCGGTAAATGCATGTGAGATTTTCGAAGTGAAATGCCATGTCCTGTGGTTCGGATTCCACGTAAAAAGGAGGTCCCGTGGCTCATGATCTCACGTTAAACTACAAGCTTCCGCTTTTTATTTTTTCTTGCTTTCAGGAATTTGGGCCATTGGAGGCTAAAAAACCTGAATTTTCACGCACCACAAGCTTTTATAATTTATTAAAGGGGTCTTCCTCTGGATGGGGACTTGACACAACAGTGAAGGTCAGTTTTATTTGACGTGTATTGCGTTTCGTCTACGAGGTTTTCAATTTTATTTTCACGTCAGGATATACACGTTAGGTAAATTTAGTTTCAGATCATATTTTAACTCATCTTTTTTCTTTGTGTACAAAGAGGTTCCATGCCTCTAACCATTGCAACAGTAGCTCAATTGATTACGTCTGGTTATTAATACCCAAGACCGTTCGAAGAATGGGTACTTCTGCTAGTGGGTTAATACGTGGAACTTCAAAGCTTGTTTGAAATAAGGATTGCTTCGCATATGCAATACAGTTATTGCTTCTTGTCGTGAAAGATTGATATTTGTGTCGAATGTCCTGTCGGGCCAAACTAGCCTGTGCATGAGTTAAACGTCCATTTTCAAATAGTCTCGCCGATCAAATTTGACTTCGCATAAATCACCACTGTTGATTAAGATGTGCCTTTTCAAACGTCCTCTCAGAGAAAATCAGGCTTCGCATATCCATGAGCATGCTAACAAGAATTATTTATTTTCACAATAGGGCAATGGCCCAATTACAGTAGCAAACAATTTCTTACACACAGATAATACATTCAAATAAAAATTGAAAAAAAAATTGTTAACAAGAAATATACACAAGTTCTAGTCGCACTAACAGTAAATGAAGCATGATTTTTAATATTTGGTCACATCATGTAAAACTAGATTCATATGTTTAGGTACTAATACAATATCAATAAAAGATGTAAGGTTGGCAGTAATGATAGGTATTGGTAATTAGTAATAAAACGAAACCTCAAACTAATAGCAGCTAAATATCATATCTTTGTAATAGTAAATTAATCTGTGTATCTTCAAATATACACACTCAACAAATTGTATTTAATATAATAAGAGCATGAGATAATTGAATTAGTTTCTAATATAGTCCATTAAAGATCTTTTTCGTTTCTTGCACACAGAGAAGTGGTATTTGTCACAGAACTAATCACACAGACTTCATAAACAGTCTATCATAGCATTTCTTATTTTTCGCAAATTCTATGGTGAAAACTATGGATTGTTAGCCTTGTCACTGCAGATGTCATATCGTGATTCTCTTTAACCCTTCCTCTATCAATTATAGAGTCTGAATTTACTTATAAGTCCCTGCGCTTACATCGTCGGAGAATCTGCGGATATTATACTTGAGAAAACTTTAAATATGTTAAAGAGTTAGGTCTGTGAAGGCGTCCTTTTTCTATATATAATGTCTCTACTCTGGATTTCCTCCAGTCCTCTGGTATTGTTCCATTTTCTTAACATTTATTGAACATCGAAGCCCATATTTCCCCTCGATAATTTGCCGAATCATTCAATACTTAATTACTTATTCCACTTGATCCGGTTGCTTTTCTGTCTATTTTGCGTATTACCGTTGCTTTTTCTTCTTAACGCTTGTGGCGTACTTGTACTTTTAGCTTTCTTTATTATTATGCGATTTCCAAGCTGTGCTTTTGACTGTAGTGATTTTCCCATATTTGAATGAGTATGTATCGAGGTGAATTTGCTGTTTTTCCTTAAAGCATTCTCTACTTCCTTATTTGCTTTGTTTGGTAGGTAGTCTATTTTTTAACTTTCACCAGCTCTTTGTATTTCTTTCTGTAAGTTGGATTCTGAGATGGAGATTTTTTCTTTGTGAAGAGCATTTAAGATAGTTTGGCTGAGGTTAAAACATTTTTCGTCAACCATGGTTTTGCCTTTCTTTGTCTTTTTCTTCTATGAATGTTTTCGCAAGTTGTAAGGTCTGTATATTGTTTTCCATAAGTTCACGGTCCAATTTTCTTAGCACTCCTGTCTCCACTGTATTAAACCTAATGTCAGATATCTTCCACAATTCGAACTTAGTCTGAATTGGAATATACGTGCGTAGTGGGGAGTTTGTGCTGTTCCAGATGATTTTTTAGCTTTCAACGGAAATATTGCCTTCTTTATAGAAAACCAGGTCTGTTGTGCTTGAATCATTGCGAGTAATGTAAGTTTTATCTTTCTTCCGATTGATTAGAAAGTAGCCTTCGTCTTAAATAATGTAATAAAATTTAATTTTGTTGCATAATTTATCTATTCTCCAGCCAGGATTACCTTTTCTTCCTCTTCGACGTCAGCTGTTCTGCTACTTCATCCAGTGTAACGTTTGGCTTCAGATCTTAACCTACAATTGTCATGCTGTTTCCTATCACGATAACTGTATTTTCTTCTTTTTATATCTTTACGTTTCCGAAACTGGGTTCGAGGAAGCATGGCACACCTCCTTCTGGTTTCCCTCCCTTTTTGGGTATGAGGTATGAATGAACTGCATTAAACTTTGGAATATACAGGGTCTGTTAGAAAATTCTCAGAGGCGACTACAATATCTAGACCTATCCAAAGTCCTTCCCGAGCTTAGTTTATCAAGCTTCAGAGGCCATCAACATTCCATAACATAAATTCCAATGCCATCGTAAACTGCGTTCTTACTCTTCGTGAAAATGGTTGGTTTACTTTTTATGTGGTTACATTCACTATTAAATTAGACAGTGAGATGTACTCTGATATTATATGCCCTCCGAAAAATATACTGTCTCACAAGGAGATCCTCGTGCCAGAAGTTAGGTTGGCTTACCGCTTCTAATGTCAGGTATGGTATGTCAATTTTAAAAGCTTTGTTCTCTCTTTTGTCCCCAGGTGACGTTGCCTGATATTCTAGTCATTCAGGTAATTCACTACATCTTCCTCTTTCTCCTGCGGGTGAACGATCTCCTGCCTTTAATTGGTAGCTTTCAGTCATTGTGCCAATGCTATTCGACGATTGTCGAGGCCTATTTTTGACAACATCTGTCCATATAGTTCCTGTGTGTATGGTGTTATTTTTCATCTCTTCGTATGAAAGTGTAGATCTTGGTATTTCCAAGGATTCTTGCGCTCCCAAAGGTCCCTCGTTTGCATTGTGGTCCTCTCTGGTAGAACTGACATCAATATTTTCCCTCCGAACGCTGCTAATTGTAAAGTTCTTATCAGGAGATATTTCGGAGATACCTGCCTATTGCTTTGTTAGTTAGTTATTGGAGTTTGAAGGGGCGGAAGAGCGAGGTGATCTGCTCCGCCTCTTGTTCTACCGGGACTGTGAAGTACTTTTGATTGATAAACTACTTCATCTGTTTGTGCCACATGATTATCAGTATTGATCACAGGATACAGCAATAGCATATGGCAGAAGAACTGAAGTTTCTTATTTTGTCCTCCAGATTTATCATGACATCACATTCTGTAAAAGTATTTCACTGATTGAATCAAATTTCTTCGATATCTCCTCTAGCTTAGCTGATTGATTATCATCAATCCTCAAAGCCGTAGGTTTAAATTCATCGCACATCATTTAACATAATTTTCACCGTCATGTCTTCTCGCCGCGTGAATATTGCTACTTACTGTCATGGATTAACATGTGTCCCTTCAGAAGTTGTCTGCAAGCATATTTGGCTTCTCGCCATTGTGGGTAGAAAGATGTTTCCTTAAACGATGTTTATAAACAAATTTGGCTTCGCATAAACTACATGAAAACGGCTTTTCTCCACCATGGATAAACAAGTGATTCTTCAAACCTCCGCTTCTGGCAAATTTAGCGTCACATAATCTACATGAATACGGCTTTTTCCCGGTATGGATTAACATGTGTGACTTCAAACTACCACGCGTTTTAAATTTTGCTTCGCATGAGCTACACGAATACGGCCTTTCCCCGCTATGCACTTCTAAATGTTTAATTAAATTTCCTCTCAAAAGAAACTTGGCTTCGCATATGGAACATACGTATGGCCTCATCCCGCTATGTGATAACATATGAGTATTTAAAGATGATTTATAAGCATATTGAGCCTCGCATATGCTACATGAATATGATTTCTCCCCGCCGTGGATTAAAAGGTGAATCTTCAAATTGTTTCTCTGAGAAAATTTGGCTCCACATATGCTACAGGAATGTGGCTTCTCCCCATTGTGGGTTAAGAGATGTCTATTCATAGTCCCACTCCTTGAAAATTTGGCTTCGCATATTCTACAAGAATATGGCTTCTCCCCGTTATGGGTGATGATGTGGGACTTCAAATTTTTATTTGTGACAAACTTAGCTTCGCACATGCTACATGCATATGGCTTCTCTGTGCTATGGGTTAAAATGTGGTAATTCAGACTTCTTTTCCTAGCAAATTTGGCTTCGCATATGGTACATGAATACGGTTTCTCTGTGCTATGGGTTATGATGTGAGACATCAAATATTTTCTTCGACCACACTTGAATTTGCATATGCCGCATGAGTACAACTTCTCGCCGCTATGGATTCGCAACTGTGTCTCCAAATTTTGTTGGATAGTACATTTCTTTCCAGTTGGAGTGCTAGTATATTGTCTACCAGTATTACCCAATGTATTCCTTACAACAGGATCCGACGTATCTAGACATAATCTGAAATAATTGGTACAGTAATAATATATTGCAGACCACTTTTAATTATGTTGATTTATCAGAAGTGGAATAATACTTTTGAGATTCAGAGAACTAACTAGTGAATTGATAATTAGGGCAACTATAATATCACTACTAGAAAATTTGTCCTTAGCAAGTAGCGGGAATTGATCTCGTCTCTACTCTTCAATTATATGTTAATCATACAGTCTGAATATTTTCTAATTACATATCTATTATACAGATTTTCGAGTTATAGCTTTCCTGGATGAATTTGTAATCCATCTCATGCTCGAAAGAAACATATGCACATGGGAAAAGGTAATTATTTCCATAGACTAATGTTATGCAAAAGTCAACCTTGTCTTTTATCAGTTCAATAATTTAAATTATTAAAATTAAACGGGTGTTGGGTGCTGATTCATACCTCAAGTGCGAGTGTTTAACTTACTATTTTCTCACTCATTCCGGAATATTATTGTCACACATCTTCTTTTCCGGTGACTAATAACGTATTAACGGCTGAGCGAGGATATAACCACTATGATGGGAATCCAGACAACTGAACACCAGGTGACCAACGATATACGCGCACTAGCACAGGCGACACAGAATAATCCACATTTAATTTCCTATAAGAAGGAATATAATGCTCAGCTATTGCATGCATTGCAGATGAATGGCTATCACTATTTAGAGCTACACATGTTGTGTAGCGGTGAAGGATGTTTCCAGAAAATAATCACATACTAAAAGAGGTGGCTTGCTATAATGTAACTCTGTATGGGTACCCACATTTCAAAGCGCACATTTATCTAACTCTTGGCTCACCACTGCACAAGTCATCACAATTCACACCGGTTATCAGACAGATTCTACACACACCCCAAGTACACGGGACTACATGACCACGTTGTCGCTGCCCCTAAACTAAGGAACCAACCAACCACTGCTTAACTTCCGTGTGACGTCTCACCTCGTACTATAGATAGGGACATGAAATTTGCACGTTCGTTTTTCTGCACGCAACGAGTTAATCCAACTTGATCTGTACACAGCTATTCTAAATTAATAACCGATTTGTAACATTAATAAAAGTTGCCTGATGTTTGTCAAACCTGGCACGATATCACTCATGTGAGAAAATTAAGTAGGAGATTTCACTTCATGCACAGTTTGCTTGTGCCAAGTTAAATGTGTGACACGGTCATCATTGAGTGGACAGATATGTCTGTGACCAAGGAAATTAGCGTACAAATGCGTTTGAGATTTCCATCACAAATAAGACTCATAAGGTATGGTATGATAGGTTGATGAATGCAATTGGAGAAGCACAGTAAGAGAAAGGGTAGTGTGCCTTTGCATAATAGATCACATTGTGAGACGGACGTATACATGAAGCTCAACAATGTACTGTACACACCTTGACATATTAGCATGCAGAATATTTTGATGTTGATTGTGGTGTAAGGGGTGAAGATTCATAAGGATCAAACGTTGAACGATGGCGATAAACAGAGAGAGTGTAAGTTATTTGTGGACACGAGGAACACGATTGAGAATGTAGAAATGATATGGGGTACAGAGAAACTGACTGACAGTACCGAATCTACCGAAACTCACAACACATAAATGGCATTTGTGCATTGAGATCCGTGGAGGTGTTCCAACCCGCATAAAAACAACAGTACTCCGCCGCTTAACTCAAGTGGAGAGAGAGAGAGAGGCTTTTGACTAATATTACGCATCTCGAGTTACTGTATGCCTCTACAGATGCAGAAGGAGATAATTTTGTATTAGTACAGGCTGGGTCAAAATCGCAGTATTGCCAAGAGTCACTCTATACCTATCCCACGTAGCTACTATATAGCATGAATGTACTGGGATCAAATCTTGGCAACTACAATCTTCCGATCCAAAGTTGTTGGATTTTTACCGGCCGGGTGCCATAAAGTACAAAGTGTTCATGAAACTCTGCTTGACCTTCGCCAAGGGATCACCGATGCGCTTGTTTATGTAAATGCGTCTTCGCTCGCATATAACTGAGTTGAGCTTACGCACAGTGTTCTGAGTGACAAGAATGCATTGTTGTAGTTGTTTGAGTCTTCAGTCTTTAGATTGCTTTAATGCTACCCTCTATGTCTCCCATTCTTAAGGTAATCAATCATTCCATCTTCTCATAACTACCACACCCTACACCTGAAGCAATCTACTTAGCATATTCTTACCTCGGTCAACCTCTAGAGTTCTTTTTCTCGACCCATTCTTCCATACTCGCTGCAAGTTTGCTACTCCTGGCGTCTCAGTATGTGCCCTACCAATCTTTGTCTTCTATTCATCAACACTCACCAGCATCATCTACCCACTCGTCTTATCACCCTTATTTTGTTACTCTATCTTCACCATTCAAATGCTCTCATTTTTCTCTCTTTGACTGCACAAACAGTCCAAGTTACACTCCCATATAGCACCACGTTCCAGACAATAGACTTCAAATATGACTTCTAATACTAATATCACAATTTAATTATTTTCAGTCGGTCAACAAGATTCGTGTTTTCCTAAACCTGAAAAAGAGTTACATGAGATTAATAAATACATATTCTCGAATTATCGAAACTAATCTTCCAAATAAATTTATTAAACTCATGTAATTCTTTCAGGTTTCGGGAAGCAAGCATTACAATCGAGTAGAATCGTGCTGACCGACTGAAAAGCATTACAATCGATTACTAAGGCAACATTGAAAGTGGTTTCCAAGACGATAATGTCAACATAAATCAGGCAAATCGTTAAGCCAAAAGGTTCAAATCACCCAGGGTAAAACTTAGACAACTTAGAACTTAATCTAACCCCAAAATACGTAGCAATAAAATCCACGAGCGGCGATCATTTCAACAAAACAATCCAAAGCGCTATGGAAAAGAAAAGAAACAAGTTTCGCATACATAAGAAAAAATCAACCACCAATTGTACAACATTCAACAGCAATTATGTAGCATCTGGCATCCAACCCAATAGAGCAGCTTCATACACAACAGTGTGAAGCAAGCGCAAGCGTATGAACACAAATTAGAAAGACAACCACACACACGAAATATTAAACCTAATAATCATCAATCAACTTCTAAAGGCAATGCCTTGTCTCCGCAACCATTGCTCTCTGTCTTCAGCCCCTCGTTTCATCTCACAGTAGGAACCATAATGAAGAGTTAGTGTGATGTCTTGCAGGAAACATTTTCTCGGTTGACCTAGGCCTTTCCTTCCTGTGGTCTTTCCTTCCAGGAGGTTAGTTAGGAAAGCGTTATGTCGCAAGATGTGGCCTGTGAATTTAGCTTTTCTTTTATGGATAGTTGGTCTCAGTTCTCTTTTCCCTTGAATTTCTTGCAGGATACTGGTGTTAGTCCTCTTTTCAATCCATTTAACCCTTAATATTCTCCGCCAGACCCACATCTCAAATGCTTCAAGTCGCTTCCAATCCTGACCTCTAATCGTCCAAGATTCACATCCATACAGAAGCACACTATATACAAAGGACATGACAAATTTATTTTTAACTAGCTGAAGTACCCGTTCTTCGAACGGCTTTTAGTACTTGCTGGCCTAAATCATTAATATATATAATCACACATTTCTAATGTAGTTATGTTATTTCCATGATACCAACTACATGTGTATACTACATACATTTTCACTCACCAAATTATTAATCAGAGGTAGGACAGTGAAAATCCTTAGCCTGCTTTCAGTCGACCGACCGGGCCAGGGAATGGAATGAATGAAATCCCCATCTAACAGCAAGGATATGAACTGTGCCGGCTGCCGAAGCCTGTCGCACTCCCCTGGGGCAATGATTTAATGAATGACGGATGAAATGAAATGATAGTGGAGATTGTTGCTGGAATGAAATTGTGACAGGGAAAACCGGAGTACCCGGAGAAAAGCCTGTCTGTCTCCACTTTGTAGGTGAGAAAGTGCGTTTATATATTGGAAATAAATATCAGCTTCTATGTAGTAAAAGTTAAATAACCTGTCTTAAATATCGAACACCTATCGTTTAACGTCTTCATACTATATTTAAATATACAAACATTATGCTAAAATACATAAAAAATTATAGGAATTAGCATATCCGCAATAAGTAATATTGCGGAAAGTACGTACCGACATGATAAAGAGTAACAGTAACGGAACAAACTTCAATCATCCCAAGTAATAATAACAAAAACAAATTAATCACAGAAAACTCCGAGATGGTTCATCAGCGGGCTCTTGTGGTTTATTTGCGGACTACCAAAGGAGTAGCAAACTGTGCGATACCTCAATTCTTATTTAGAACACCTCAGATACTTTACTGCGAGTGCTAAAGGCTAAAACAGTCTTTCACCTCCCTATAAAGGCTTCCAAAATGATTGTATATTGAATTTCAGGGCCAAGCAATTTTTTAAGAACGTTAAAAATCCCTCAGTATGTCTTCCTTTGGAGGGGAAGTTAAGCCGGCGGTCCCATGTCATAGAATTATGGCATGTTAAAGAACCTTCCACTAATTACACTTGTGTGAAGCTAAATTAATATAGGTTAAACATTTGACTAACGTTCTTAGGTTCCTACGTTCGTTGCCAAGAGCCGACTGCGGTTGCGTCTAGTAGCCAAGTTCTGAAACAATAGTCGTTGACGGTGGCGTTTGGCGGCAAAAGTAGGAACTACTTGAAAATTCAATGTCGGCAGTCTTACTTGAATTAAAAACAGATACCACACACTAATACAGTCATCACAATTAACACCGATTATCAGACAGATTCTACACACACCCAAAGTACACGGGGCTACATGACCGCGTTGTCGCAGCCCCTAATCTGAGGAACCAACCAAATTAAAACTCAGCAACTTTTGTAGGTTTACGCCGTGCTTAATTGCACTATCCAAATTTGCATTTATCAAAAGATTTTTCTTATTATTGAATGCCTGCTTTGCGAGCGCTATCCACCTTCTAATCTCTTTACTACACCTGTTGTCATTGGTGTTTGGACTTCCCAAATAAGAGAAACTGGTGAATTGTTCCACTATCTTGTCAGTAAGCTTAATGTTTGTGTGAATGCCCTCAGGATGTGCACTCACAACTAACACCTTGGTCTTCTTAACATTAATGTTCAAACGTAACTTTGACAACGCTGATGACAATACATTTAACATTCTGGACAACATCTTCTCGGACAACGAGTTAATAGCAACGAATTCAACTCATACAGCAGAGCTATCGAACATAACGTTTTCTACACAAGAAATGAATGTGTTAGACAAAGACTTGAAATACAACTGTAAGGACGTACACAAAACCCATAACAACAAATAATTAATTTCCAGCATCGAAATAGCTACGAGCACAAGGTAGGGAAATAACAAAACAATTGGCCTCCAATGATGCAAAATATTCCACAAACGAGACAACAAACGCAACAACACCCAAAGAAACACTATTAAAAGAGGTAAAGTTATTGAAACAAAATATCAAGATCACGACTTAGTTATAACAAGGAGACAAGGGAAATACCACAGTAATCATGAATGAAACGGAATAGGTTGACTAAGAATAGTGTTTCTGAACAATACAAGCACTACCAAAAATACATAAACAGCAACGCCTAACTTTAGGACTACACCGAACTACAAAATCAGTATGGAATTGCTGGAAATATTAAAACACCACATAACCAGCAACAGAAATAACTCAGTTAAGAAGACATCTGATTTAGTAACAGCCAGTTGTACGATCGCCGGATATACTTTGGCTAAGATATCTCCGTAGTTAGCGTTGTGCGACATTGGTATAAGCGATAATCCGGATATAAACGACTGAATAGCTAACCGGACATGGATTGGCAAGCTCCGAGTATATAAATGGCGGACGGGAGAGACCGCAATAACATCTGAATTCAAATAATCGCAAACTCTTAATTCCAGTGAACTATTCATAAATGTACGTGAGAATGTATAATCTTGATAGCAGAACAGTAAGTGCATTCCAATACAGGTGAGCGACACTAGGTCGCGGTGGTCCAGTGGCTAAGGTGCCGGACTCGGCTGGGGTCCCGTGGTCGCCAACCCACGTCCCACAAATTGTGAGCACCTGAGGGAAGTGGCTAGCGTGCCGGACTTACGACGAACACTCACACGTTTTGCGAATAGAATACCACCAGGTCGAAATTTTCTTGCTTATTAGATTTTGTTCTTATGTTATGCTTCGTGTTTGATTACATCCAATTAAACAATGTCCTATACATTTTTAGCCTATTTTCAATTTTGAAAAAAAAAAAAAAAAAAGGCTTATAAGATCACCTTTTGTCCGTGTGTCTGTGTGTGCGTGTGTTGTGTGTGAGGAGTGTGTGTGTGTGTCCCTAATAAAATCTAAACGGCTGGAGCGATTTCAATCAAACTCGGTTATTTCATAGCACTATTCCGGACGACCCCGACCGTGCCCTTCAAATTTTGATACGTCTCACCAATTCAACATGGCGGCTGTGCGAAATATTTCACCAGCATTCAATATCTCCGAAACTATTCCTGATATCACCCTGGAATTTTGGACGGTGATAAAGGGAACTACTAGAAGTTCACCTATGTGACTTTTGAAAAACTGGTAACTACAAAACCAACATGGCTTCCAAGCGAATTTGCGACTTTTAAATAGACGTTTCTAGCGATTTAACCAACCAAACGCAATAAAACTTGGTAGAGTATATGTCCATACACATTGTAATGCACCGACATCTAACTTGGTTCAATTGTTTACATAACCACAAGATGGCGGGTGTGCGAAATATATCACCGGCATTCTATATCTCTGAAACTATTAGCGATATCACCTTGAAATTTTGTACGGAGATAAAGGGCACTGGAAGTTCATCTATAAGACTTTCAAAAACCGGTTAACTACAAAACAAACATGGCGGCCAAGCGAATTTGAAAATTTTAAATAGACCTTTCTCGCGATTTAATGTTCCAAACGCAATGAAATCCGGTACAGGAAATGTTTATACACATTGTAGTGCACTGGTATCTAATTTCATTCAATTGTTTACATAACCTCAAGATGGCGGCTTTGCGAATTTTAAAATTAAGTACTTCTTGTGTCGTAATCATGCGATCGAAGTGAAAGTTTGAATAATGAACCTACGCAATAATTTTCCTTTAATGGTACATGACTCTGGCCTATACATTTAACAATCCAACATGGCGACCATCCGAAATATTTAGACGGCTCTGAATATCTACGAATCTATTATAGCAATCAAACTGAATTTTTTAATGTTCATAGGGGCTATGAACGTAAGTTCACCTATAGAACTTTAAATAACCTGGTGATCACAAATCCAACATGGCGGCGACGCGAAGTACAAATATTCACATGGACGTTTCTCGCAATTTAACCATCCGAGTGCAGTGAAACGTGGTACAGTAAATCGTTATACGAATGTTAATCTACTGGCATCTAATTTATTTTAATTGTTTCCATAACCACAAGATGGCAGCTGTGCAAAATTTTAAAATCTCCTTGTAAAAAAAATCAATCGTCCAACCAAGACCAAGACAGTAAGCCATTCGACATTCTTCCTGGTGTGGTTGAAGACTGTGGGGCACCCATTGGGCACACACTTTGCGCAAGTGCATTCGTTCCTTCATGATGGTGTGCACACTTCCAACGCTCAATCCGACCACGGCGGCTATGGCGTTCACTGTCACTCGGCGGTCCTGGGTAATGAGTGCATCAACCAGCTGGACGTTGTCATCGGTAATGAAGGGGGGTGCCCCAGACCAGGCATCATCAGCTAACGACACCCGTCCTGCATGCTGCTGCTCGCTTTGTATCGTCACGTGACGTGCACGCGTGCCCTCTATCGACGGGCTGTGACCTTCCACTCTGGTCGGAACCACACCTCGTTACACACGCCCCGATTAGCCCATGTCGTCACCGGTTTGCGTATTACAGCCTCCGGCTCGTTACTTTTTGAACGCACCTTATACTTAGTTACCACAGCAACCATTTCAAGCCACCACAACCCTGGTTATTGGCCACGACCTCTGTTCCCAGCTTGCGCTTCATCTTGTCCTCAGTAACCACAGCTACCACTCCACGCTACCACAACCCTGGTTATTGTCCACGACCTCTGTTCTCAGGCTTGTGTTTCGCCCTGTGTTCAGGTTAATCAACAACTTAACACAGCTAAGATCATTAACTGAGTAACTCACGTTTCTTTAATACTTCGACTGTTAAAAGACATTAAGCGGTTTAATTTAACGCGTTACACAAGTCTCTAGGATAATGGGTTTTCAAAATGTCGGGTCGATGATCTTGAAGTTTGCTAAAATGTGGGAAAATAAAAATCATCCACGGTAAGGAGAGCTTAATTCCAAGTATTACGAGCCCTCACAAAAGTCTCTAGGATTATTGGTTCAAAAAATATCACGTCGATGAACTTGCAGTTAAAATGTTTTGGGACAAATATGGAACAATAAATAGACCATGATAAAGAGGGCAATAAGCTAATCAAAAGAGCTATCACACGACTCTTGCCGATCACTGGTTCGAGAGATATCGGGTTGCCCACCGGTAGGACTTCACAACTAGCCGCGCGCCCAACGCCGTCCGAGCAGCGCCGGGTGACGTAGAACTCTTAGAGTCTCTCTACTAGTATAGTATTCTTCTAAACGTCGAGAGGATGCCATTAGCCAATGAGATCCCTGCGTTTCCATTAACGATGTTTAAAACAGCGACTAAATGCATTGTATGTGATAAAGAATTACATTATATAGTTATAATAAATCACTAGATATAGAAGAACGTCACAAAGGACCTCATGCGAGTATAGTAATTTTATTAACGTCGAGAGGATGATATTAGCCAATGAGATCCCCGTTTTTCCATTAACTGTGTCTGAAACAGCGAGTGAATGCTTTGCATGTGATAAAGAATTGTATACATGGTTGCTACTTATAGCACCATCAGGTTAATCAAGAACAAAATACAGCTAAGATCATTAACTGAGTAACTCACGTTTCTTTAATACTTCCAACAGTGAGAACTCTGAATTAGAATGAATAATTTGTGAGCTGCTAAATAAAAAGTGAATACCAATGTCCACTTAAGACAGGCAAAAACATTCAATGTCATAATATATATATATATATATATAATTATATATTATATAATAAGAGGTTATCTGATTTTGGCAACAAATCTTATTCACATCCAACTTTCTTAGTTGGCATGCATTAAACAGAAAAACTGGGTTTCCCTTATTATGTTGTCCACTCACTCATTTCTACTTGCATCACTCTCTTCATCCTGGGTTTCTTCTTTTATATCCTAGTGACAAGAATGAAACATTAATCAACTTCTGCTTCTACGAAATAAACAACGAATAATGTAACTTAACTGAAAGTATGCATATATCAGGTGTACCACTGACTCAAATTACTGCATTATACAAGCCATCCCTAGTTTTGAAACTTATCAAAGCCATTGAATGTCGAGTATCTCTGAGTGTGACAGAAATATGGAGAACAGTTTTTTAGAGGAAGTAATCGGCCAAAGGACTGATGTAATAATACTTACTAGCATTACCCGTAGCGGCTTCGCCCGCGAATATTCTAGCTGTAAAGATTATACTTAGCAAAATCTCAATCATGAATGCTATGACTGATTTATCCTTGGTATGAATAATCAGACTTTATCAATTCAGCTACTGGTGCAGTGGTTAGGGGTTTGTCATCACTTCATAGGTATATCAGAGCGAAGTTAGTTTTCTGGGAATATCACAGACACTGTTAATTTAAGGGCCTTTAAATGTGGTTTTCGGAGACCCTTTATAGTCGGGTGAAAAGGACCTTTCGTACCACACTCACCCGTGAAAATTGCGTGAAAAAATCTGGAGTCCCCCTTGACCCCCCTAAGCACATTATACTGTATGTATTGATGAATTTTACAACTTAATTTGGTTCAGTGATAACCTCATAACCGTCTGGAAACTTTCACAGTAATTTAATAATTGGAATTGCATTGAGTCTTACAGAAATAGATGGACCTGTGAGACTCTGTTACCATGGTTACCGTGTTGCATTCTTTCATTATTTATTTAATTGTGTGGCATTTAAAGAGTAAGTGAGTGCGTTTCGCATACGCATTGGATTATGCTGAAACAGTAGGTACCCCATATGTGTAGGTTGGTGTTAATGGGACCTTATTTTCGGTACAAAACTGGAATGGGACCTTAGCAGGATAATATAGGGAGGGATTCTGAAACTTCTAGCAGTAAGACTAAACGGGCATTTAACCTTCCACCTACACACAAGCGTCTTTGTCCATAATAGGTGAACCAACACAGCCTTTGAGAATGAACGTACAGTATAAATCACTCACATAAACAATATTCTACAAGAACAGTTTCTCAAACCACTGCACATTGTTTGATTACGGTAACTGCATTTTCAAAACAATTAGAGTGAGCTAATTAAGTTGCTCTGGAGAAAATGTAGTGTGGATTACCATAGGAAGACTTTCTTGTTCTTGTAGGCAACCTGGATGATATGCACGTTAAAACCTAGCAATGAAAGGCATGATTTTATGGTGGCAGGAGTTCCTAGTTACGAAAGTTGAAAAATGGAAAGGCATGAGCTAGTGGTTTTTCTCCCTTCGGTGTCACCGGTCAAGATTACCATAAAAAGAATTGAGTGAATCAGTTCTGACTGCAGTGACATTGACTACCATTTTAATAGCTTCGCCCCCTTGATTGAAATAGATCAGCCTGTTTCAAAACTTATCATGAATGTAGTCATATATGGTAGTTGGTAGCCTATCGTAAACAAAAAGGTTTTCAAGAATGGATCAGTAAATTAGATACGGTATGCTAGCTTGAAACTTGCACATAGCATCCAAAATTTATACTTCCTCCCTTAGAACAGATTAAGACCTGATCTCATTCTAAATATTACAAAAGTTAGAGATTAAGGCCATGTGGTCAGTATTGAGCCCACCTGAGCTCATGGCTTGGTGATATTTGATGATCATGATGATAATTGTTGTTTGAAGGTGCCTAACATCTAGGTTATCGGCCCCTAACGGTGATATTTTTGGGAATGTTAAGGAACATGCCATGTTTGGACACTGAACGCGCCCTGGTCGAGCGCGCGGCATGCAATTGGAAATGGATGATGTCTTGACCTTGGACATGAACCTTATAATTTTTTTCTGAGCACCAACTACTGCACTTTTTGATTTTAAAAGTCTCAGATTATCCCATGAATTAATTCTGTACAAAGTACACATTACGATGTCTACGAATTATTGTTATAAGGTAAAAGGTATTTATAACGCAGATTGGCGGGCGGAAATAGACTGTCAACGACTTACGTGAAAGCCCACACGCTGCATGCGAGCGCTATAATCGAGAACTACCTGATGTAAAGCCGTCCTGAGATGACGTGCTATTGTTACTGTCCATCCTAAGAGACGAGGAATTACAAGTCCACCTAAGGGTGATGATTATTTAGCGCATCCGACGAAACGTCGTGTAAAGTTTTATTTCCCACGAGTGTGCTGTGCTTCGCTGCGAGAGAGTATTTCTTTATTTGTGTGTGAAAAGGAATTATTTTCGTCCACGAGACGATCACCACATTATTCCACCCACGAGGTGAGGTGAAAATCTGTGAACATCTACTACAAACTACGAGTGAATTAGAATTGCTATTGATAATTCTATTCAGTGATAAATCCACCAAACGCACGTGTAAAGTGCCGAATTTATTGTGAATATTTGGTGATTATTTTTTAGATAATTGTAACACCACATTTCTTCGCGTGGACCCATAAGTTCATGTCCACGAGGGTGTTAAAATACTGCACATTTAACATGATCTGTAAACCATCTAAATGTGAATAAGTGCTAAATAATATCATCATTCTACGATGCACTTTGGCATTAATGTTTACGCCAAATCATAATGATATTTTTGGATCATAACCATCAGTGAAATCTGTGATTGCCGATACCACGTGTCGTATATATTCAGTGCAGCAGACAGTGAAAAGGGCCATTTATAATCAGTCTGCAAACTAAAGCCAGTGATTACCATTTTATACTTTGCAAAATTAATTAAAATCTGTGGAACACGTGTGATTTCAACCACGATGTTATATCTCAACGCTAACCACGTTTACGCTGTTCTAACACTGATTACCGTCAGTGCTATGGAGTAGAACCCCATCATCATGAGAGGGATATCTTAGGAGAGGCTACATCGCCATGGCAGGAGGATCGAACATCTATTTCAAGGGACATGGAGCCCAGACCTTCATCAACCCAATGGCTGAACACGAGGAGGAGTTCTTGCTCGAGAGACCCACTGGAAACTTTAGAAGACTGGAACGAGGGGGATTCCATGCAAGGAGTCCATTCTGGAAAATTAGCACAACCGTCCAGGTCTCTAAGCCACCTCGAATACCAAGGAATTACCATGAGGTGTCAGTAATGTGAGTCAATCATTTCTCCTCTCTTGTACGGGTTAGTTGTGGTAGAATTAGATGTAGTAATTAACCGAACGACTGACAATCAGCCAGGCAGGTTTTATAGTTAGATTTGTCTTTTCTTTTACAGTGTGAGTTAGACACTATGCATTCATAGTGCACCTTGGATGTGTCACAGGGCGTTACGTCCTATATATAGGATAGGCATGACCATCAACCACTTGGGTTTAGTTTGGTCGACCCTTCATGTAGGCCAGATAATTTTTGAGGAGTGGATAAGCGCTCTTGTCATTTACATTATGACCCTTTTTTGCGACACTTCCATTGACGCCACTGTTTAGTTTATTTATTTTGTTGCTCTATTTACGAGCGTATCAGTTAATGGCCCACCGATGTCATTACCCTTATAATGTGAATTAAGTTGTTTATTATTCATGTGAGCTCAGATGCCACATAAGTTCAAGTTGGAACAGACCAGGGGATTTGCAATTATTGTGCTACTCAAGCCTTGAACCCCTGATACTATCGTATCATTTCAGACATCTTAGCAGCTTGTAAGATTGTCTAATTTGAATATGTTTTTGTATAGTGTCGAGTATCAGAAACATGAAAGTTTTGTATAGGAAAGTATGTAAATAGTGAGAGGAGTGACATCTCTGTCAACTCCAATGAGCTCCACAAGGAGTGGAATATGTTTTAAAATTGTTCTTTGGAAGATTGTAACATATTATGTTACGTCCTATATTTAGGATAGGCATGCCCATAAACCACTTGGGTTTAGTTTGGTCGACCCTTCATGTAGGCCAGATAATTTTTGAGGAGTGCACAACCACTCTTCTGTCATTTTCATTATGACCCTTATCTTTATACTTCATATTTCTACGTGGTACAGAAGCCACGAATCCTTTATTGTTATTTTTAGCCTATTTTCAATTAAAAAAAAAAAAAGACTTATGAGATCACCTTTTGTCCGTGTGTGAGGTGTGTGTGTGCCCCCCCCCCTAATAAAATCTAAACGGCTGGAGCGATTTCAATGAAAATCGTTAAATTCATAGCACTATTCCGGACGACCCCGACCGTGTCCTTCAAAGTTTGTTACGTCTTACCAATCCAACATGGCGGCTGTGCGAAATATTTCACCAGCATTCAATATCTCCGAAACCATTCCCGATATCACCCTGGAATTTTGTACGGTGATAAAGGGAACTACTAGAAATTCACCTATGTGACTTTTTAAAAACTGGTAACTACAAAACCAACATGGCGGCCAAGCGAATTTGCGACTGTTAAACAGACGTGACTCGCCATTTAACTAACCAAACGCAATAAAACTTGGTACAGTATATGTTTATACACATAGTAATGCACCGACATCTATCTTGGTTCAATTGTTTACATAACCACAAGATGGCGAATGTGCGAAATATTTCACCGGCATTCTATATCTCTGAAACTATTAGCGGTATCACCCTGAAATTTTGTACGGAGATAAAGGGCACTACTGGAAGTTCATCTATAAGACTTTCAAAAACCGGTTAACTACAAAACGAACATGGCGGCCAAGAGAATTTGAAAATTTTAAATAGATCTTTCTCGTGATTTAATGTTCCAAACGCAATGAAATCTGGTACAGGAAATGTTTATACACATTGTAGTGCACTGGTATCTAATTTAGTTCAATTATTTACATAACCTCAAGATGGCGGCTTTGCGAATTTCAAAATTAAGTCTTTATTTCTTGTGTCGTAATCATGCGATCGAAGTGAAAGTTTGAACAATGAACCTGCGCAATAATTTTCCCTTAATGGTACATGACTCTCTGGCCTATACATTTAACAATCCAACATGGCGTCCATCCGAAATATTTAGACGGCTCTGAATATCTACGAATCTATTATAGCAATCAAACTGATTTTTTTTAAGTTCATAGGGGCTATCAACTTAAGTTCACCTATAGGACTTTAAATAACCTGGTGATCACAAATCCAACATGGCGGCGACGCGAATTATAAATATTCACATTGACGTTTCTCTCAATTTAACCATCCGAGTGCAGTGAAACATGGTACAGTAAATCTTTATACGAATGTTAATCCACTGGCATCTAATTTATTTCAATTGTTTCCATAACCACAAGATGGCAGCTGTGCGAAATTTTAAAATCTCCTTGTTACTTCTTGTGTCCTAATCATGCGATTGAAGTTTGAATGCTACACGTACACAATAATCTTCATGTAACAGTTCATAACTCTGGAACCTACATATATAAAATCCAACATGGCGACCATCCGAAATATTTAGTCGGTTCTCAATATCTACGAATCTATTACAGCACTCAAACTGAAATTTTGTTTGTAGATAGAGACAATTAACATAAGTAGGATATATGAAAATAGTCTGTATAGTTCTTCACGGAACTACTTGTCATTGATGTATGAACCAGCGTTAAACTCTTTAAAATGAATTAACGCCTGTAACATGTAATTTGTCGTCCGACGCGACAGCAGAGTTGAGTTGAGTGTGTTTTGACGCACCAGTGTGAATGGCTTTGCCAAGCCAATGGTCTATCTTGCTCCCCTAGCGAGACAACTTTTTACTGTTAGACGCGCCTGCGCAGACATGCATTTCTTACCGCTTGGAACTTGACTACTTTACTGGGTCAAGGCTAGCAGTGTTTTTTGTGTAACCAGATATTTTTGCTGACGTCATTGGACGAGCAAATAATTAGAACGCTTCAGGAAGCGAATGATATGAGCACCATTTGAGAGTGGAAGCTATTGAAAGGAAGCCCTGTTGTCTACTATTTTGATGTGATTATGACACCCTGTTGGAGGCTTTCTATGTCAGATGTGAGCGCCGTGATGCACTGTCGTTAGAGGAGTAGCCTCACGACCACCTTATTCCAGGTTTAGCCTGAAGGCTGTTTAGGAGAGCTTTGCGCCCCTACAGCTTTTGTTGCAACCAAGTGATTGCTAACTTGTGTTATTGTATTTCCGGCCGTGTGAGCCGAGGATGTTAGTGTTGTTCTTATAGTAGACTACACACCGTTAAGCCTTAGGGGTCCATTAGAATCGCAAGCAAACTACATACAAATACGACAAGTAAAACATGCTTCTAATAATAATGTTAACTAATTGTTATGAACAAACTGCTAAATAATGACTGTAATTTAATCTTGGTCTGCACGATTGCACGAGCTGGTCGCCGATTCTATGTGGATGTGTCTCATTTCCATCGGGAACTTAATGACTTTTGAAACATTATTTTGTGACGACGGAGCCCGTTAAGACCATTAGTTCTCAAATGGTGGCACGTGACGCTCAAGCGACCTAAGTCGTGATTTTGAACGCTGCTGCCAATATAATTGCATAGTTAGATGACCCAATGATATAACAGCATTCTTGTGAGTACGTAGGTGTTTAATAAGAGACTTTATAATTGCTGTGTTCTTTTATTTATTGAGTGTGATGTTATATAACCACCTATTGTACCCTTAGCCAGTAAGATGAGTGTTTAACATGTTTTTTTTATTACTGGTTATCGCATAGCTTTTGTCATAAATGTTTGCTTACTACGGTAGTCATTCGCCATATGTTTTGTTATTGTAATGTCAGGAATTAGCTAGCTTTATTAATTAATTGAATGTGAATTTGGGAGTGGTACCATCATAAATTCTTTAGCTTGGTTTATTGTTAACTTCGTTTTTTATAAGTAGCCCGTTTCATCTGTGTAGGGTGTACTTTTCGAGCCACTACCCTAGCTTTGTTGTTTTGACTTTCTTGTAATTAGATCTTTCGCGAGGGTTTTCAACTTCAATCAGTTTAGGATATTTAACCCTTTATTTTCTTTTTTTTATTAGCTTGCGGGATTAGCCCGAGACAAACCCTCCGAACTAGGCTAGGTGTTTATTTAAAAAAATAAATTTTACCCGAAGTTACATAAGTGTGGATGTTATTATTTAGTAGTTTAAGTGTTTCTTGCGGTGTACTTCTTGGGTCAACATGACACATACCTTGTCTGCCCAGATCGCCCCGGGATCTTGCATTTTCGTGCGCACTGGCCTATAGGAAGTACATCCAATCCTCTTCGGCATATGTGTCCGGATGGTGAGTTGTCAGGGAAGTCATTGCGGTTAGTGGCAACCCTAACAGCTCGTCTGACGGGCTCAGTATACTTCCACCCTCTGAAGACAAGTGGGTCTGAACCCCACAGTCGGCCGTCTTTGAGATGGTTAACTATTACCCATAATGATCCAAATACAAACTAGATTAACGCTTGCTGTAAGCCTTACTTCTACGTATTTATTTAATCATTGACTCCTGTGTAGTGCTGGCGTAAAGGCATCCGGCCGTAATAAACCAATACCCCATACGAACTCTTTTTACTCACTGTAGAAGCAGGGTACAAATACATAGACACAGCATAAATAACTATAACAAATGTGAAATACAGTAATAAAGATTTTCCCGTGGTTACATACAAATAAAAACGAAATTGATACAATCGAATGGAAGATCTCGAAAGCCGTCATCCTGCTCCTATCCATTTTCTTCCTTATGTCTGAAGCACCACAGTAGGTAATACAAGCCGAAGCTGGCGCAGGGGCTAATGGGCAAGATGGCCGCCGCGCGCAACAAGCCCTATGTTATTCTTATGGAGAGGTCAGTCAGAGCTAGCGCAGTGGCTAATGGGCAAAATGGCCGCCATACTCTGAGACCGTGAATAATGTCACAGGGGAAGTTCGACCGTGTAGTCGTTAAAAGGAATATTTGTTAATATTATTAATAATAATAATTTTATTAGGTAATTATTGATTGATAGCTTGCCACTGTGGGTGAGTGGTTATCGTGTCGGACTACCAACCCCAAGCTTGCAGGTTCGCTCTTGGTCGTGGTAAGTGATTTTTGAAAGGCGGCAAAAATTAAGACACGCATGTCATACGACGTTGGCATGTAAAATAACGCAGGGAGAGGTCGGCTATGTAGTTGCTAAATGGAATATTTATTATTATTTATTATTATTTATTATTATTATTATTATTATTATTAGGTAATTATTGATTGATCATGTACAATCAAAACCAGCCTTATATTGCCCCACTTTATGGTGTAGTGGCTAGCATTTTTATCTGTTACTGTGGAGGCTCGGGTTCGAGTCCTGGCTCTGTCAAGAAATTTAATTCTAGGCTGTGGGTTGGAATGGGGTACACTCAACCTTGTGAGGCAAAACTGACAGGAGCTGACTTTTTGATTCATACCGCAGCCATTCTGCCTAACCCAACTTTACCTAACCTAACCTAACCTTACTTAACCTAACCAGATCCCACCTTACCTTACCTAACCTAACCTAACTTAACTTCAAAGTCAGAAGGTACAATACATTTATTGTTTTTAATACCCTCATAAATTAGATATAGAGAATGTCCACTACGATTTAGATCCTCGAGCACATTTTTCTGACATATATCATTAAAACGTGTAGAAAGGAATGTCTTATAATTTTAACTAACACATAATACAAGTTCACCATGCATTGTGTCCACTTTTTGAATGTTAATGATACGGAAAAGAGTATGCATTGGTAATTCAGTGAGCTTTTTTCTCTCTAATCAACAGTTCTACCCCCATAGCATTGTGAATATTTATTGTTGTAGCCTATAAAGAAACAAAAAAAAATCATATCTATTACAGTTTAGCTATAAGTGACCAGAACCACTATAACATTTTATTCTAATAAGGAGATTTCCATAATGATAAGAAAACAAAGCTTACCATAATGATGGATTGTGTGTAAGTAAACGTCTTTTGCTGCATGATGCCACTACTAAACTGATAGTCATACAACAGACAAGTGAGTTCATGTTTCGCTGACGTAATCGTATGTTCCCACGCACTTCCTGTGTGTTGCACGCGCCATAGTGGCTAAATTTGAAACTAGATGAGATGATTTGCTGATGTAATCGTATGTTTCCCCGCACGCACACGCAGGCCCCTGTGGACGGGTCCTTGTGGACGGGTCCTTGTGGACGAGTCCCTGTGGACGGGTCCCTGTGAACGGGTCATTGTTGACGGGTCCTTGTTGACGGGTCCTTGTTGACGAGCCCCTGTGGACGGGTCCTTGTTGACGGGTCCTTTTATGACTAATCCCTTTAGACCGGTTCCTTTTGACTGGCTCATGACCCCTAATAAACGTTGTTCTACATAATACGCAAGCAAAGAGCTGATCGCTACTATGAATTAACATGTTTGTTTTTGTTTTGTTTGTACGCATGTGCACTTGGGGTTTTTGTAAGAGGGCGGGCTTTTTGAATACAGATTTATAGATGAGTTGTAGTAGTGTGTTTGTGAGAGTTCTGGCCCCACCTCCACCTCCCCACCTCACAAGATGGCGGCCGTAGCTTAACTTAACCTAACCTAACAAGATGGCGGCCGTAGCTTTACTTAACCTAGCCTAATCTAACAAGATGGCGGCCGTAGCCTAACCTGACCTACGAGGTGTGATCAAAAAGTTCCAAAAAGTGGCAGCGACTTAACCTAACCTACAAGGTGTGATCAAAAAGTTTCAAAATGGTGGCCGTAGCTTCACTTAATCTAACCTAACCTAACTTAACCTAAACCTACGAGGTGCGATCAAAAAATTTTCAAAATAGTGGTCATAGCTTAACTGAACCTAGCCTAACCTAACCTAAACCTACGAGGTGTGATCATAAAGTCCCAAGATGGTGGTCGTAGCTTAACTCAACCTAACCTAACCCTACGAGGTGTGATCAAAAAGTTCCAAAATGGCTGCCGTAGCTTAACTGATTGAACCCTGTTGATTGACCCCTTTTGATTGATCTCTGTTGATGTATCCCTTTGGACTGGTCCCTGTTGACTAGCCCCCCTTGGACGGGTCCTTTTTGAAGGGAGTCATTTTTTTTACGGGTCCCGGAGGACGGGTCCCTGTGGCGGGTCCTTTGGACGGATCCCTATGGACTGGCCCTTGCATTTTATCCAAATTATGTCAAAGGGGACCCACCACCAAGGACCCGTCCTCCGGGACCCGTAAAAAAATGACTCCCTTCAAAAAGGACCCGTCCAAGGGGGGGGGCTAGTCAACAGGGACCAGTCCAAAGGGATACATCAACAGAGATCAATCAAAAGGGGTCAATCAACAGGGTTCAATCAGTTAAGCTACGGCAGCCATTTTGGAACTTTTTGATCACACCTCGTAGGGTTAGGTTAGGTTGAGTTAAGCTACGACCGCCATCTTGGGACTTTATGATCACACCTCGTAGGTTTAGGTTAGGTTAGGCTAGGTTCAGTTAAGCTATGACCACTATTTTGAAATTTTTTGATCGCACCTCGTAGGTTTGGGTTAAGTTAGGTTAGATTAAGTGAAGCTACGGCTACCATTTTGAAACTTTTTGATCACACCTTGTAGGTTAGGTTAGGTTAGGTTAAGTCGCAGCCACCTTTTTGGAACTTCTTGATCACACCTCGTAGGTCAGGTTAGGCTACGGCCGCCATCTTGTTAGGTTAGGCTAGGTTAAGTAAAGCTACGGCCGCCATCTTGTTAGGTTAGGCTAGGTTAAGTTAAGCTACGGCCGCCATCTTGTGAGGTGGGGAGGTGGAGGTGGGGCCAGAACTCTCACAAACACACTACTATAACTCATCTATAAATCTGTATTCAAAAAGCCCGCCCTCTTACAAAAACCCCAAGTGCACATGCGTAAAAACAAAACAAAAACAAACATGTTAATTCATAGTAGCGATCAGCTCTTTGCTTGCGTATTATGTAGGACATCGTTTAATTTCATTATAGCATTAGGGGTCATGAGCCAGTCAAAAGGAACCGGTCTAAAGGGATTAGTCAAAAAAGGACCCGTCAACAAGGACCCGTCCACAGGGGCTCGTCAACAAGGACCCGTCAACAAGGACCCGTCAACAATGACCCGTTCACAGGGACCCGTCCACAGGGACTCGTCCACAAGGACCCGTCCACAGGGGCCTGCGTGTGCGTGCGGGGAAACATACGATTACATCAGCAAATCATCTCATCTAGTTTCAAATTTAGCCACTATGGCGCGTGCAACACACAGGAAGTGCGTGGGAACATACGATTACGTCAGCGAAACATGAACTCACTTGTCTGTTGTATGACTATCAGTTTAGTAGTGGCATCATGCAGCAAAAGACGTTTACTTACACACAATCCATCATTATGGTAAGCTTTGTTTTCTTATCATTATGGAAATCTCCTTATTAGAATAAAATGTTATAGTGGTTCTGGTCACTTATAGCTAAACTGTAATAGATATGATTTTTTTTGTTTCTTTATAGGCTACTACAATAAATATTCACAATGCTATGGGGGTAGAACTGTTGATTAGAGAGAAAAAAGCTCACTGAATTACCAATGCATACTCTTTTCCGTATCATTAACATTCAAAAAGTGGACACAATGTATGGTGAACTTGTATTATGTGTTAGTTAAAATTATAAGACATTCCTTTCTACACGTTTTAATGATATATGTCAGAAAAATGTGCTCGAGGATCTAAATCGTAGTGGACATTCTCTATATCTAATTTATGAGGGTATAAAAAACAATAAATGTATTGTACCTTCTGACTTTGAAGTTAAGTTAGGTTAGGTAAGGTAAGGTGGGATCTGGTTAGGTTAAGTAAGGTTAGGTTAGGTTAGGTAAAGTTGGGTTAGGCAGAATGGCTGCGGTATGAATCAAAAAGCCAGCTCCTGTCAGTTTTGCCTCACAAGGTTGAGTGTACCTCATTCCAACCCACAGCCTAGAATTAAATTTCTAGACAGAGCCAGGACTCGAACCCGAGCCTCCACAGTAACAGCTAAAAATGCTAGCCACTACACCATAAAGTGGGGCAATATAAGGCTGGTTTTGATTGTACATGATCAATCAATAATTACCTAATAATAATAATAATAAACAAAATCAGACTCGAAGGGTTAGAACAGAACTTCCAGAAAAACAACACTCGAAATTTTTACAAGACATTCCGTGAGGACTTGTCAGGGTACAAACCACCAACTCTAAGTTTCCGTCGATGTAATGGACGACTAGAAACAAACAGTAAGGAGAACTGCAAGATACTGGCTGATTATTTCCAAACTCTACTGAACTGTGATCCTCCTCTGGAAAGACTGCAGTTTGAAAAATCTGTACCAAACCCAGACTCACTTCCCTCAACAACTCTAGAAATAAAAGAGATAATCCAATCGCTCAAAAATAACAAAGCCCCTGGGAACGATGGAATAACTGCTGAGATGTTGAAAATAGGAGGAGATGACCTCATAAGGAGAATTCATACACTCCTAACAGAAATATGGGAGAGCGAAATAATTCCGAAGGACTGAAAGAATGCCATTATCCATCCGTTGCATAAAAAGGGCGACTGAGCGGACCCCAACAACTACAGAGGTATATCACTTTTACCAATTATATACAAGGTATTATCTAAAGCACTCTTAAACAGAGTAGAACAACAAACTGATCATTTGATTGGTGAATACCAGGCAGGCTTTAGGAAAGATAGATCGTGTTCGGAGCAGATTTGGAGCCTAAAGACGATATTAAGGATACGCCGCAGTACCAACACATTTGTCACCTTCGTGGATTTTAAGAAGGCGTATGATTCTATTGACAGACAAACTGTTCTGAACACCCTAGAAGAGCTCAGAGTTGACAGGAAAACCAGGGACTTAATCCGCCAGACTCTCACTGACACAACATCTCAAGTGAAGTTCCTAGGTGAACTATCAGAGCCTTTCGAAGTACATACCGGAGTTCGACAAGGTGACGGCCTCTCCACACTGCTTTTTAACTTAGTGTTAGACAAAGTCATCAGGGAGTGGGAAAACAACATCAAAGGCATAAGCATTGGTACTCTGGAACAGAAAATAAAAGTAAAATGCCTAGCTTTTGCTGATGATCTAGCTATTTTTACCAAGACTAGTGAAGAAACCAAGTATGCCATAGAGAAGTTACATGAGTTAGCATCAAAGACAGGACTCCAAATATCGTATGAGAAGACGCATTTCATAGTAAATGGAGACCAGAATATCCCGAGATCTCCACTACAGACCAACTATGGAATAATTAGACACGTACCTTCCTTCAAATATTTAGGAGAAATTATTGTACCGTCTGGATTGGACAGGAAAGCTAATTTAGAAAGAGCTACCAAACTTCAGAAAGCATACCGAATAACATGGAATCACTATAATAAAAGAGTGATGTCACGAAATGCAAAACTACGGCACTACCAGACAGTTGTTCTTCCGGAAGCATTGTACGCATCCGAAACTATATCTCTAGGAGGCCACTCTCAAATTGGTGAAATCGAAATCCAGGAACGTAAAATTCTCAGGAAAATATATGGCCCCGTTTATGTTAATGGTATATGGATTAAAAGGAAAACCACAGACTTGTACACAGTAATCAATAAGTTCACTGATACCGTGCGTAAGAGACGATTGAAATTTTATGGTCACATCTGCCGAATGGACAACACCAGATATGCAAAAAAAACTGCTTGATATAATTAATTCAAAGAAGGTCAAAATCAGTTGGTTAGAAGAAATCAAACAGGACTTAAAGGAAATAAACATTACAGAAGATAGCATCATGACTCGCAAGACTTTTGGAACCCGAGTTACAAATCACTCTTTCGCCGAAAAAGCTAAAAAGACCACTGAAAAAAAATGGACGGAGGAACGTAAGAAGGGGCATAGTGAGTTCATGAGGAGATTTTGGGAGGAGAAGAAGAGGAAAGCTCCATCAACCCGAGTCAACAAGTTCAAGCGCGCTCCCTAAGTGGGCAAAACGAAGAAAGAAAAGAAAGAATAAATAATAATAAATATTCCATTTAGCAACTACATAGCCGACCTCTCCCTGCGTTCTTTTACATGCCAACGTCGTATGACATGCGTGTCTTAATTTTTGCCGCCTTTCAAAAATCACTTACCACGACCAAGAGCGAACCTGCAAGCTTGGGGTTGGTAGTCCGACACGATAACCACTCACCCACAGTGGCAAGCTATCAATCAATAATTACCTAATAAAATTATTATTATTAATAATATTAACAAATATTCCTTTTAACGACTACACGGTCGAACTCCCCCTGTGACATTATTCACGGTCTCAGAGTATGGCGGCCATTTTGCCCATTAGCCACTGCGCTAGCTCTGACTGACCTCTCCATAAGAATAACATAGGGCTTGTTGCGCGCGGCGGCCATCTTGCCCATTAGCCCCTGCGCCAGCTTCGGCTTATATTACCTACTCACCACTCTCAGCTTGAAGTCGATATGAAGCAAATACATGTGAAGTCCTTGATAAGATGCAACAAGTAATAACCACATAAGGTACTTACCTCGTTCAAACCTCCACCACTCATTGAAGATGATGTTTCTATTTCGGTGCATGGACCAATCTCTGGCATGGAAAACTCTTCAATCTTAATATCATCTTTGAGATCGGTATCATCCTGCAGAGAAATTACTTGTTTCACAAGCATGTTCCTTCGCATATCTCATCGTATATTATAAACTTGCATTGCGGTATTCGAAGAATAATCTTATCTAGCTGTGAAGCAATAAGCTCCAAACTAGAATTGCAAACTAATATGCAGAAATGATACAAAAACAGTGTTGATCTACCGATAATGTGTAGAAAGATGTGATATTAACACTAGACAAACACTGTTGTTGTACTTAGTTCTAGTTCTGACAACTTTCTGTAAAGAGACACAGATGGTAAATTTCAGAAAAGTTCGGCTTGTATAATTTACAAAAGAGGCGTTACATAATAATATTGTACTGGTACATTATAGACTACGATCGCTTGAACACGATATGAAAAAGAGAGAAATTAATTTTAAATATTTGAATATCGGATTTACGCCATGTTGTTTTTGTGTTTATAAGGACTTTGAAAGTTCACCATCATCTAAGCACAGTACTTGTCCACAAACAGCGGAGTATTCACCTATGGGCAATCCTATCTTAATTACCTTATTTACATGGCACATGGTGTCGACTTCACCTATCCAGGGTGAAACTGCACAATCCACATAATACTATCAGCTACTGTTCTTATAGAAAACAAGACTGAATAATACAATCTTCCAAATAATATTTAACATGGAAATCATTGGAATATTTTTACGAGAGGTAATGCAGAACCTCTAATTGGTGTTCCTTGTCCTGTAGGTTATCTGACTCCTGAGAAGTATTATACAATGTAATACGGGGAACAGAAAAATAAAAGTTAAGAATAGGACTATTACTTTTAATCGATTAAATTCAGCTTTCGATTAATCGAAACTAAAAAAATCGATTAACTGCCACAAAACGATTAATCGACTGTGCGTTTAATAGATCGACTTGTGTTTCAAATAATCGATTAATTACTTTGTCGATTAATCTACGGTGTGTCCTTTGGACTTTTCACTACGCTCTCACAGAAGCAACAAACTTTGACACAATTTGGTGTCTTAATGCAATCCCTCGACATGGTTAGCCTAGACAGTCCCATGACGGGTGATGTAGTTGTAGATCTTTTAGGCACTTAGCAACGTCTGTAACCCCGTGTACTTGGGTGTGATTAAGACTTGTCTGATAATATGTGTCACTGCGATGTCTCTACCAGTATGTATTTGTAATTGAGGTAGGAACGGACCGTGGCCTTAAATTAGGTACCATCCCATTTGCCTGGAGTAGAAGTGGGAAACAGCTTCAGGATCGCTGAGGTAAGAATATAACCCACCTTTTATCAGTTTTGCCTGACGAGGCTGAGTGTACCCCGTTCTAGCCTTCAGATCAGAATTTAATTTCTTGGCAGAGCCGGGATTCGAACCCGGGCCTCCGTGGTGACAGCCAAAATGCTAGCCACTGCCCAACGCCCGCGTTGAGGTTTCATTTAACTTCACTCCAAGGATTATCGTGTTGGAAACCCTTTTTAGTCGGTAAACATGATTGTACCGAATTGTAATGGGTTAGTCACTAACCCTGAAACTAATTTACATGAGATTAATAAATTCACAATTATAGCTGCCGTAGAGAGCCAATACATTTTATGTTTCATTGGGGTCTGTTGATCATAGTAAAGCGTGTGTTTGTTTTCAAGACTTAAGACACGTTTTTCCACATCATATTGTATTGTTAGCATTCAATTTCCCATCCTTCTTTATGGTGCAATATATAAGGTTCAACAAGGGACTTCTTATTTTGTTACGCTATACACTTTTGTGTCTTTGACATTTATTTATTCATATCGGCTGATGAAGGGGCCAAAAGCAATTAGGCCTTGAAACATGTCCCACCAATGACCACAGTGTGATCTTTATTTAATAAAAAGTATTGATTAGGCGGACCTTTCAACCTATTTATCACTCTCAACATATTTATACACTAAGGAATTAATAGCTGTAGGACCAGTAAAGGAAATTAACTTGGGCACGGTATTTGAGTACCGTACCAAACATAACAATTAATTTAGGAACACTTAAATGTAAACCAGACTAATCAACTACAGCATTTTACACAATACCATTTTAAAACCTGAGTAGTCTTTTGTGTGTCCTGAAATTCGTTTTCAGACAAACTAGAAGAATAGGAACATGATCACTTAAAACACACAAAATAATCAATAAATGAAAATTATAAACTACTATATTACACAATACCATTTTAAAACCTGAGTAGTCTTTTGTGTGTCCTGAAATTCGTTTTCAGACAGACTAGAAAAATAGGAACATGATCACTTTAAACACACAAAATAATCATTAAATTAAATTATAAACTACTATATCACACAAAACCATTTTAAAACCTGAGTAGCCTTCTTTTACAAGTTTTGATTTAAGAAGACAATCATGCCAATGTTTATTTGTTTCAGCAGACTCCTCTTTTCTGAAACGATGATTCCATCTGTTTAAAACACACTTTCGGATGGTAATGAGCTTGTTGGAATACACAAGTACTTCATAGCCAGTTTATATAGTATTGACATCGAACTGCGATGTCCTATCCAGAACTTTGTCTATTCTCGTACCCCAGCTCGAAATATTGCCTTAGCATTATTGTGACACTTGAGGTAGGGGTACTCACTCCGTTTACTCATTCCAGAGACTTTTGCGTCAAATTGTCCCCAAATATCTTCGGAAATACCAGTTGCTACAGGTGCGTTTGGAATCTCGGAATCACTGAACTCCTCTGGCTCATTTCGATGACACATAGCTGAAAGTTAGGATTTAGTGTATCTACTGCTTCTTTCAAGTCTGCGTCGTTACCAAACGCAGCCTTCTTAAACCGGGGATCGAGCAATGTTGGCTTTTCTACTGACCCGAATCTTAAATTGATCCCCTGGATCAGATGGGTTTTCAAGGCTTGTCCAAGGTTAGAATTCACCACTTTGTGGGATGTTACCCTCTGAATTCCTCTAACCAACGGAATTATTTTGGACACTGTGGGACACGTTTCTGCTGAAACTTCTTTAGTCAGCTCTTTAAAAGGCTTCAGCAGCGACAGACATCCCACTGCTCTCCTGTTAGTTGTCGAGGGCCCTTTGGCAATGACACCAATGCTGCTGACAGAGGCTCCTTCACTTCAACGAGACGTTCCAGCATCCCAAGTGTCGAGTTCCACCTCGTAACGACATCTTGCTTCAGCTTCGATTCTTTGGCGCCAAGCTGATGTTGTAAATGCCCGAGCTTCTCAGTGGCGGCAGTGCTATTTTAGAAATGCGCTACTATTGACCGACATAACTGCAGAAGGTCTGACAGTTGATCACATTTCTTTGTGGTACCACAAACGATCAAATTCAGCATGTGAGCCACGCATGGAATGTTTTGCAATCCTAACAATCTCACAGCTGCCTTGATGTTCGCACATCTGTGAGTCACAACAGCTACAATTTTGTTTGAAATGACCCACTTCAAACATATGTCGCTTATTGGGTCTGCTAAATACACAGCAGCGTGGCTTTCAGATAATATTTGCGTTGTAAGCGTAAAACACTGAGGAGTACTTTGCTGCTCTTCGAAAAAGTGGACGGTACCAGTTATGTAAGACACAGTACGAAGAGAGATCCAAATGTCTGTGGTAACAGCCGCAAAATCCACTGCCTAAAGTTCACTAACTAGTTTGCCCTTCGTGAAGTTGTATAACTCCGGTATAAGACCGTTCGTTAGACACTTTCTGCTAGGCAGGGTGTATCCCGGAATAGCTTCTTTCATCAGCTTTTTAAAGCCTCTCCCTTCAACCATCGATAGCGCGTGTTGGTCTACTGAAGCCATTTCTGCTGTCAGAAAGTCCAGCTTGAGCACTTCTGCTGACGACAGCTCACTGCTCCTTCCATGTAAAACATCTGAACTTGCCACGGTGCTCGTATTGGCACTGACGCCTGCGTTGATGCGGAGGTGGAACTTTGGTCAACATGAACATCGGCACTAGGCATCCGTTGTTCATTAACAGATGGAAGGGTACCATCCAGATCTGATAAACCTGGTACCAGTATATCAATACCACTAGTCTCCCTATTCAGATGACGATTAGGTAAACAGGCAGTGACGTGTTTACGTTTGAGGTGATCCCTGAGATTAGAGTATTATTTGACCTCTTAAAGACCTTTTTGCATAGCAAACACTCTGCTGTATACTCAGATTTCTTCTGAAATAATTCCCAGACTTCAGATCTTTTCTTAGTGTCCTGGAACAATGATATGCAATGTCAAATATATATAATGTCTTAAAATAGGAAAGGAAAGCTCTCTATAGTGAAGATCCAGCAATGGAGTACAGAGGCAAAGTTTGTGATAAAAAGAAAAACCTCCCCCAAAATACTTGAGATTTATTTTGCTCAGAATTTGTATTTCCTTAAATTATAGGCATTTATAATACACACATCAAAAAAAGTTTTGCATCACCTCGGTTCCAAGAGTTCCGGAACCGTTAAATACAAAGGGAATAGAGATCAACACAAACAACATTTCAGCTCGTTTTATTGCTCATGAGACCCACACATTGCATGTTGTACCATCATACAGCTAGACTTTCAGCATTTGTGGTCCAGATTGCATTACACACCACTACCTCTAATACCCAGTAGCACGTCCTCTTGCATTGATGCATGCCTGTATTCGCCGTGGCATACTATCCACAAGTTCATCAAGACACTGTTGGTCCAAATTGTCCCACTCCTCAACGACAATTCGGCGTAAATCTCTCAGAGTGGTTGGTGGGTCAAGACGTCCATAAACAGCCCTTTTCAACATATCCCAGGCATGTTCGATAGGGTTCATGTCTGGCGAACATGCTGGCCACTGTAGTCGAGCGATGTCGTTATCTTGAAGGAACGCATTCACAAGATGTGCACGATGAGGTCGAGAATTGTCGTCCATGAAGACAAATGCCTCTCCAATATTCTGCCGATATGGTTGCACTATGGGTCGGAGGATGTCATTCAGGTATCGTAAAGCCGTTTCGGAGCCTTCCATGACCACCAGTGGCGTACGTCGGCCCCACATAATGCCACCCCAAAACATCAGGGAACCACCACCTTGCTGCACTCGCTGGACAGTGTGTCTAAGACGTTCAGCCTGACCAGGGTGCCTCCAAACACGTCTCCGACGATTGTCTGGTTGAAGGCATATGCGACACTCATCGGTGAAGAGAACGTGATGCCAATTCCGTGGGGTCCATTCAGCATGTTGTTGGGCCCATCTGTACCGCGCTGCATGGTGTCGGGGTTGCAAAGCTGGACCTCGCCATGGACGTCGGGAGTGAAGTTGCGCATCATGCAGCCTATTGCGCACAGTTTGAGTTGAAACACGACGTCCTGTGGCTGAACGAAACGCATTATTCAACATGGTGGCATTGCTGTCAGGGTTCCTCCGAGCGGCAATCCGTAAGTAGCGGTCATCCACTACAGTAGTAGCCCTTGGGCGGCCTGAGCGAGGCCTGTCATCGACAGTTCCTGTATCTCTGTACCTCCTCCATGTCCGAACAACATCGCTTTGGTTCACTCTGAGACGCCTGGAAACTTCCCTTGTTGAGAGCCCTTCTTGACACAAAGTAACAATGCGGACGCGATCGAACTGCGGTATTGACCTTCTAGGCATGGTAGAACTACAGACAACATGAGCAGCGTACCTTCGTCCTGGTGGAATGACTGGAACTGATCGGCTGTCGTACCCCCTCCGGCTAATAGGCCCTGCTCATGCATGGTTGTTTACATCTTTGAGCAGTTTTAGTGACATCTATGAACAGTCAAAGGGACTGTATCTTGGATGCAATATACACAGTCAACGTCTATATGCCGGAGATCTGGGAACCGAGGTGATGCAAAACTTTTTTTGATGTGTGTAGACAAAAATCGGCCATTAAACTCAATGGTGTTCTATAATTAGTTCAGGTGTTGCAAAGAGAGAGTTCTATATTTCTGCCACTCACATAGCGCGTGGTATTGGTATTTCCGTTTGAAATTCATTTTTCGTCCTGGTAGTTACTGCATTCTGTGATAGGATACACCCGTGGCTTATGATCGCGAGATTAACGGTCACGTTAAACTACAAGCTTCCTTTGATAGGATACGCATGACTCCCCTGCTGAACGTAAGCATAGGGCACACGTGATAAAATAATCAGGTACGTTACAGATGGCTCACAAGACAAAGAGAATAGAACTGGAGCAGGAATACATTCATCTCTCTTCTCACTCGACTTCCCAGTTGGCCAAACCAAACAAACATTGATGCTGAGATAAGAGCAATTTCACATGCACTCCATCAGTTATTAGGCAGAAACATTGATTATCAAAAATGTGTTATCATTACAGATTCAAAAGCAGCCATCCAAACCGTCTCGTTAAATTACAAGCCTCAAAATAAAGAAATGGAAAAAAAAAATTGTATGATAAAAACCCTTCAATTACTCCACAAACAGATCTCATTTCAGTGGATCCCTTCCCATGTTGGAATAGCAGGTAATGAAGAGGCAGACAGATAAGAAAAAAAAAAGATACCAAACTACAACAACCTGTCAGTCAGACTGATTTTATGTCAGCAAAAAGGATCTTGAAAAATACTATCAAAAACAGGTATGAAGAAATGTCAAAGAAAACAGCAGAAACCAAATTATGGAAGGACATTGATGCTAAATGGGATCAATATAAATTAACACCAAGAAGAGAAGCTGTAGCCTTCTTCAGACTTAACACTGGCCATGACTGCTTTGCAGCTCATCTGAAACGAATCAACATCCTGAGATCTGAAGAATGCACACTTTGTCACGAACCTGGAAGTAAAATGGATAAGGGGCACCTGCTACATTGCAACAAACTTGATGTGACAGCTAGAACTTCAGGAAACCTCACACAACTCTAATGGAACGCAAGAAAGCTGATGAATTGGAATCCGGGCTAGCCATATACAACAACTACCGTACATATATTTTCTTGGCACTGACAAGATAGCGCGGTGTCTCAACACTGAAACATCAGTTAAACAATACTAAAGAAAGAACATGTGTCTGTAGAGAAACAGATACTGGTACAAGAAAGCTATGTAGCCTACATGTCGCAGAAACGAGGGGTTTGTGGAGAAGTAGCGTGTTTCAACTGCAAGGCAGTCAGAGCCTTGAATACAAATTGTGTATACTACCCCGGAAAGGAGGGAAATAAAGAATGGTTTCAGCTCGTAGGCTAGTTTGCACCTCAGGAAATAGGGGATTCTGATGCTGAGACTGAGTTCACTTGCAGTAGAGTTACTAGTTCCTTTTCAATACATTGTCCCTTCCCCCGCTATCAAGTGGTCTTCTAGAACCGATCATCCATTCAAGTTTTGACCTCACACAGCATTGCTTACCTTCAGAGGTCTCTCGGGATCCGATGTCTCAAGACGAACAAGCTATTGGCGGAAAAGGAGAACTGGATCCATAAAACCAGTATAGTCTAGACAAATCTCTACAAATAAAGTAGACTTTCTGTCTGAACATTCGGAACGTTTGACCAAAACTTTGTATTTTTTCAACATGAGGTGTATAACGACCAAACATACCCCCAGTTCGATTTTTTTGTCTGTTTATTACGGATTGGCGTCAAAACGACTGGAGTGAATGGCATGAACATTCGTATGTAAGTAAAAGGCAACCCTAAAATAAAACTAGGATACACGGCAATCATGAAATAAAACTAGACTACACATTATTTACGTAATACAAACGGGTGAGTGAGTTAACAGGAAGCCTCAAATCCCGGCAGTACCGTAAGCCAGTTGCGCAATCTGTATCCTCTTGATATCGCAGTACCAGTTGCGAAAACTTGCTATCTGAGAATATCACCAGGTGACATGTCACAACACAGTCCCATTGAATGAAGGCTGTTTCATAATAAGAAGTAACTTACCGGTAGCAAATTATCCAATAATCACTTCACGCCGATCGTGGAGTGACGAAATGTTATGCTGGCGTAGGTCAGTAGTAAAAGGTTGATCTTAAAACTGAACTAGAGCTCGGTTGTCGGTTTGAATCTGGCCACGGGAATGGATGTGATGTTGCACGGGTGATGGCCAAACAAGTTCCCACAGTCTGCCTAACCCCTGTCACTAGTCTCCTGAATGCTATTTTTGTTACCCTTATAAAACCATACAAACCGTCAACGACGGGTACGAAGAGCTAGCATATTAATAAGATGATAATAATATTAAATGGCATTTCAAAGTGATGTATTTGGATAAATAGTGTCTGTACTGTAGGCCTAAAAACCTTGTCTGCCAATGCGGTAAAATAGTAACCCAGAATTCTCTCTAATCAATCGAATTACAGTATCTATAATTCTATCGATTATATCGAGAATCGATATAATTCTGGGTTATTTGGCTAATTACAATGTGATTATTGGCGACCATGGAGGTCGTTACACTTTAGGCAAATTACATTACAAATGACAATTTTTAATGTCCCCAAGTGATCTGTAAACAATATGTCTTCAAAACATGCTATCCAGATTCAAAATTACAATAAATCACTAGTTTTAGAGTGATGAGGGCAAAAGTGCTCAAGTTTCATCCTTGGTAATTTGAGATGCAGTCTTGATAGGTCTTTGATATTAAATATTTTCAAAATTAAAATGAGCTTTAAGCGAATTCTTATCTTTCTGTAAATTAACATAAGCCAAATAATAAATACGCATTGAGCACTTCTCAGGTACACAGAGCATGGGATATCCAAAAGATCGCCTCCCTGCACCATTTTACTAGTATTGAAATAAGACTTATGAAATGAAAATCCACAGCCTGCTTCCAGTCTCCGACCGGGTCAGGAATGGAATGAATGAAGCCCCCATCAAGCGGCGAGGATATGAACTGTGCCGGCTGCCGAAGCCTGTCGCACTCTGAATGACAGATGAAATGAAATGATAGTGGAGAGTGTTGCTGGAATGAAATTTTGACAGGGAAAACCGGAGTACTCGGATTAAAACCTGCCTGCCTCCGTTTTGTCCAGCACAGATCTCACATGGAGTGACCAGGATTTGAACCACGGACCCAGCGGTGAGAGGCCAGCGTGCTGACGCCTAAGCCACGGAGGCTCACAAATAAGACTTATAAATATACAAATACTTAAATACCTGTGCAGAATAATGTAAGAATTGGAGTAGGCCTGCACGTGGCATAGACCCTAACTAGTTGAATGAAAAAGAGCGCAGTTTGACACTAGGCCTTCTATCACAATAAAAGGCTGGAAAAGAAAAAATGAGACGTACATTTTGTTTCTTAGTTGTTTTGCAGAAAATACTAAGAACGTAGAGTTGAAATACGACTTGAACAAGAAAACGACAGCCTACAGTAAATTCACACGAAAATACAGCACCTTAGAACAGCAACGAGAGCAAACTTTGAGTGGAGATGTTGGCAACCATGTGACTACAAAGTTTCTTTAATGCACGCGCTATCCACTTGTTGAAACAATTAACGACCAGAACGTAAAATTATCCGAACGCTCTCTACATGTTAAAACAATTGGGATCGGTCGTTTGCAAACAACTTGATTATGTTACGATGCAGATACGGTGAGTAGTTGAATTCATTCCACTGTTTTTTAAAAGCAGTCAAGTCGATGGTTTGAACTCTTTTCAGTCGACTGCTGCCCATTTCGAGTTAAAACAATTAACGACCAGAATCAATTTGAGCGTACTCGCCATCCGACTTGCTACCATGCTATTTATATCGGATCCCAATAAAAAATATTTTCTGATTTAATTTTCCTGGAAAATCTACTTTATTTTATATTTGCATCGATCATTATCATCAAACTATGGGGAGAATTTCATAATAATTTTCTTGAAATTCATTTATTCTGTGGCAGAATAAATGAATGTAATTCAATCATAAATGAAATAAAACTCTAAGCCACAATTGGTAAGCCCATGTTCAAACCGTGTAATAATTCACGAATGCACCCAATTCTCATTAAAAGTTTATATACCGGTACTGCGTTAAGGACTTCAAACATAACCTAAATATTGAATGCTTAACATTTCCAATAACATACATACCGGTAGGCCTATATATTTGGACAACTGGATGTAGGCTATTTCATTGAAAGAATCTACGAACAAGGAACTGTATAAAACGATAGGCACCTACAGGTATACTTACCTTATTAATTAAAGCTCTACAATAAACATACAACACAATTATAGCATGAAGTTATCCTGAAGAAGTCGTTTGATTAGAAGGATTACTTAATTTCGAATGACTCCATTCACTTGGAATTAGTTGTTTGCAAACGACTTGCTTAATTCGAAGGATTCCACCAATTGCTTTGGGATCTGTCGTTTTCAAACGACTTTTTAATGATACGGTGCAGATACGGTGAGTAGTCGTTGAATTCATTCGACTGCTACCCATCTCTATCCTGGTCAGCCAATAATTTTCTATTACGTCACTAAACCTTGCTTGTCACGCACATCATTAAGTTACAATGTTACACCATATACGAATTAAAATGCAACTTACAATTTCAGGGAATTCATCCGTATGAGACAAGAATTCTGGTTCTCTCTTGATAAACGGTTTTTCCTCCATTATGTTCCGGGAAACTAGAACAGAGAAAGAGCACTTAAGTAATTACATACCTTACTTATACAGTTACGCGAAATCATTTTTATATTTATTCATTAAATGAGCAAATTCAGTCCTCCAAATGTATGTTAATTCTAAAAATCCGTATAATTATAGCCTAACCCTCGAAGTGCACACTGAAGAGTCAACAGTAAAACTTATATGACAACGACGCTCAACCTGCCAATATTTACCCTACCGTAAGTAAATGGATCTTGCTAACCCTTACTCTAAGCAAATTCAAGTTGAGCGTCACTGTCGCGACGGTCGTACTGATTTAATATTTTCTTATAATTGCGATTGAATAGATAAAATGAAAAATATTGGTGCCTGCTCGTAGAACAGCTTTCTATATTCGGTTTCCCTATTCCTATGTACAAACAAACTTGATTTGGGGGCAGGCGGAGGAAATATAATATTGTCAGATAATAAAGTACATTACAAACCTATCAAAACATTTAATTAGGTTACGTGAAACTAAGCTTCGGTTACTGCACGAGTATTGTAAAAGTAATACGAGTTGTACTCATGCATTCAGTGGTCACAAAATTCAACTTCATCCTTCTGTTACAATACGCCTAGCTCAAACTAGAAACATGAGACTCCCTGTCGTCAAAAAAACTGTTCATAGCATCATATTTATGGTGGAAACTCTCATGATCGCCACGTGCGATTGGGTTTGGTTTTCGGCAACTGTTGCAGTATACTCCATTTGTAGGGATGTAATATCTATTATGTTCGATCCATTAGGGAATAAGAGTTTAGTGCTTTTCAGTCGGTCAACACGAATGTACCCAAAAGAGGTGGGTTATGCCCTAATCCTGAAATAAATTACATGAGATTAATAAAACACTAGGATGACCAGTTTCGATCGTCAAGCGATCATCATCAGATCCAATACACTTAGGCTATAAAATCTATGTTTGAAATACATGTGAAAATATTTACAATATGTACAATTATTTAGTTGCAGTATTGGTACTGCAACTGTCAGTGTATGCTAAATGCAGTATATATGTTAGGTGAAATGCTAAATGGTGATGGCTATCCGGAGATTGTACTTTAGAGAGATTATATGGTTGTAAACTATGGTTAAACTATAAAATTTTAGGCTAACTACTTATCTGATTGTCTTCCGTACTACAGCTATTCGCAGTTTCCGTGCTCACTTGAACTCGCTGTGCGGTCGACTGCGGTGGTTCTCTTAACGACTGGTTTTTCCCTGCCTTCCCCCCCCCTGTCCCTACGTGCTGTGGGGAGTGATCGCGATGTGTTTATGTGAGGTGTTGCCAACCTAGATAAGATGTATGTTATTGAATGAGGTGGATCTACAACTATTAAAGACCGTGGATTAGTCCTCGCCACGCGTGGAGCATAACCCATTCGAACTAAGCGTTGACGGTCTTATGAGGACGTCCCGGCACCTTTAATACTGCCTCTAATATGGGCCTTGGTTTATTGCAGAAGAAAAGTACATCGTACACCTGATCCAGATAACATTTACCTATTAAAAAACCCCTAATTTCCCCCCTTTTTTATCTAGCTTGGCTGTGTCGCTAAATTGTGTTTTGTTTCCGACAGGGTGTGTTTTTTAGTAGCGTGAAGAGGGGTGAGCTCTCCATGAACGTGTGTTCATTTAGATTGTTGGGATTGTTTCGTTTGGCTAGGTGTATCTCGATTGCTTCCTTTATGTCAAGAGCTCTGCCTTTCGATTCGTGATGGATTATTTTAAGGTCCGACTCTATGTTGGTAAAGCTATGCCCTGCGTCACACATATGTTCGCACACGGCTGAATGTGTTCCGTATCTTATCGCATTTCTATGTTCATTATAACGTGTGCCTACTCGCCTTCCACTCTGCCCGATGTAATTAGCTTGACAATCGGTGTCTTGGCACGTTATAGAATATACCCCTGACCTTGAATACGGGTCACGTTTATTTAGATTACTATTTAGGAGGTGCCTAGCGGTTGTGTTTTTCGTCGTGAAAGCTATCTTTATGCCTTGCTTTTTGAATAGGTTAGTGATTTTATATGTGTTCGCATTCACATAGTTGAAACGCGCAAATTTTTTCTCATTACTGTCCGGATTGGGAATCGTTTTATCTTTATGTTTATGTTTGGCTATAATTTGATTTATTTTGCTTGGCGAGAAGTTGTTTTCCTTTGCTATTTGCATAATAGTTCTTATTTCCTTATTATAGTTGTCTTTCGACATGGGTATGTTTAAAGCCCTGTGCACCATTGAATTGAAACCCGCTAGTTTGTGCGTACTGGGGTGATTAGACTGATTGTCGATTGCATGCGAGGTTTGTGTTGCTTTCCGGAATATGGAATATGAAAGGTCGTTGTCTTTACGTTCAATAGTTATATCGAGATAATTTATTTTCCGGTCTATTTCGGATTCCTTAGTGAATTTGATAGAATGGTGAAGGCTATTAATGGATTGGAGAATTGTTTCTTCGCTTGTTAGTTCAGTATCGTAGATGCAAATTACATCATCTACGTATCATTTCCATATTACTATTCCCTTTGTTGAAGTCTTTTCTAAGAACGCATTTTCTAGTGCATTGATGAAGATGTCAGCGATTAACCCACTTAGTGGCGATCCCATTGCTAGGCCTTCTCTCTGTGTGTATATTTTATTGTCGAATTGAAACACGTTTTGGGTGAGAACGACCCTCAGTAATCTCACAATCTCTTCAATTTCTTTTACCGAATTGTTGGATTTTAAGTTGTTTTCGATAGTGTTGATTGCTTCAATAATCGGAATATTGGTGTACATGTTAGTTACGTCGAAAGATACTAGCCTGAAGCTAGGTTTCATTTGTAGGGTGTTCAATGCTGTTACTAGTTCTGTTGTGTTCTTTACAGAGTTGTTTTTGTCGTTGGAAAGACGGCATTTTAAGATTTTTAGTAACTCTTTGCTGATTTTGTAATTAGGGGCATTCCTACAATGGACTATTGGTCTCATTGGGCATTCCTTTTTGTGTATTTTTGGTTGTCCCCTCAATGACGGTATTTTCGGGTTCATGTTTATTAGTTTTGATTTTTCAGCTTTGGTCAGTATGTATTCTGTTTCTTTTAGCGCACTTTTTATTTGTTTTTGGAATTTGTTGGTGGGGTCTTTTGTTAATTCCTTGATTTCGTTGTTGTTTAGGAATTCGACTGTTTTTTCAATGTATTCTGTTTTGTTCAAAATTACTGTAGTGTTTCCCTTATCTGCTTTTGTGATGATTAAGTCATGTTCTTTTATTTTTTGTTTCAACGACTTTATTTCTTTGATTTGTTTGTTGTTTTGAATGTTATTGCTGTCGCCCTCTCGTTTGAGGATTTTTTTGGCTTCGTTGGTGGCGAGATTTTTGGTTAATTCCCTGTCTTCTGCTGGGAGCTTGTGACTGGCTATCTCAATATCTGTGATTAACTGTTTTATATTGTGGTTCGTGTGTGCGTCTGTGCAGTTGTATTTCAAACCTTTGTCTAACATATTCATTTCACCTTGAGAAAAGGTTACGTTCGTTCTGTTGTTTACTCTGCTGTGGAAATTGAATTCATTGTTATTCGTGTGTTGTTCGTTAGATTGATGGTTCTGTGTTTCTCCTAGTTTTCTTAATTTATTTTCTAGCGTTTCATGCTTCCTCGTTGCTCTGATTTTGATGGTGTCATGTAGGTGTTCGGTGAAGCTGTCCCATTGGGCTGCGTGCCAGAAATTACTTAGTTGCAATTGAATGTCGTATAATTGTTGGTTAATTTTTTGCTTTCTTATGTATGCAAATCTTAATTCGTTTTTTATCCAAAGCGCTTTGGCTTGTTTAGTTGAAATGATCGAGGCTGGTGTGTTCGGTACGGTTTTAATTGGTACGTATTTTGGGGGTGAGGTTTAGTTCTATACATTTTTTGTTGAACCAAATTGACTTGTCTAAATTCATGAGTTTAAGCCTGAGTGATTTGAATTTCTTGGCTTCACGATTTGCCTGACTAGCCGTGAACATTGTGGTGTTTGAAGCCATATTTTCAGTGTTGCCTTAGTAAACAAGAGTTTAGTGCTTTTCAGTCGGTCAACACGAATGTACCCAAAAGAGGTGGGTTATGCCCTAATCCTGAAATAAATTACATGAGATTAATAAAACACTAGGATGACCAGTTTCGATCGTCAAGCGATCATCATCAGATCCAATACACTTAGGCTATAAAATCTATGTTTGAAATACAGGTGAAAATATTTACAATATGTACAATTATTTAGTTGCAGTATTGGTACTGCAACTGTCAGTGTATGCTAAATGCAGTATATATGTTAGGTGAAATGCTAAATGGTGATGGCTATCCGGAGATTGTACTTTAGAGAGATTATATGGTTGTAAACTATGGTTAAACTATAAAATTTTAGGCTAACTACTTATCTGATTGTCTTCCGTACTACAGCTATTCGCAGTTTCCGTGCTCACTTGAACTCGCTGTGCGGTCGACTGCGGTGGTTCTCTTAACGACTGGTTTTTCCCTGCCTTCCCCCCCTGTCCCTACGTGCTGTGGGGAGTGATCGCGATGTGTTTATGTGAGGTGTTGCCAACCTAGATAAGATGTATGTTATTGAATGAGGTGGATCTACAACTATTAAAGACCGTGGATTAGTCCTCGCCACGCGTGGAGCATAACCCATTCGAACTAAGCGTTGACGGTCTTATGAGGACGTCCCGGCACCTTTAATACTGCCTCTAATATGGGCCTTGGTTTATTGCAGAAGAAAAGTACATCGTACACCTGATCCAGATAACATTTACCTATTAAAAACCCCCTAATTTCCCCCCCTTTTTATCTAGCTTGGCTGTGTCGCTAAATTGTGTTTTGTTTCCGACAGGGTGTGTTTTTTAGTAGCGTGAAGAGGGGTGAGCTCTCCATGAACGTGTGTTCATTTAGATTGTTGGGATTGTTTCGTTTGGCTAGGTGTATCTCGATTGCTTCCTTTATGTCAAGAGCTCTGCCTTTCGATTCGTGATGGATTATTTTAAGGTCCGACTCTATGTTGGTAAAGCTATGCCCTGCGTCACACATATGTTCGCACACGGCTGAATGTGTTCCGTATCTTATCGCATTTCTATGTTCATTATAACGTGTGTCTACTCGCCTTCCACTCTGCCCGATGTAATTAGCTTGACAATCGGTGTCTTGGCACGTTATAGAATATACCCCTGACCTTGAATACGGGTCACGTTTATTTAGATTACTATTTAGGAGGTGCCTGGCGGTTGTGTTTTTCGTCGTGAAAGCTATCTTTATGCCTTGCTTTTTGAATAGGTTAGTGATTTTATATGTGTTCGCATTCACATAGTTGAAACGCGCAAATTTTTTCTCATTACTGTCCGGTTTGGGAATCGTTTTATCTTTATGTTTATGTTTGGCTATAATTTGATTTATTTTGCTTGGCGAGAAGTTGTTTTCCTTTGCTATTTGCATAATAGTTCTTATTTCCTTATTATAGTTGTCTTTTGACATGGGTATGTTTAAAGCCCTGTGCACCATTGAATTGAAACCCGCTAGTTTGTGCGTACTGGGGTGATTAGACTGATTGTCGATTGCATGCGAGGTTTGTGTTGCTTTCCGGAATATGGAATATGAAAGGTCGTTGTCTTTACGTTCAATAGTTATATCGAGATAATTTATTTTCCGGTCTATTTCGGATTCCTTAGTGAATTTGATAGAATGGTGAAGGCTATTAATGGATTGGAGAATTGTTTCTTCGCTTGTTAGTTCAGTATCGTAGATGCAAATTACATCATCTACGTATCTTTTCCATATTACTATTCCCTTTGTTGAAGTCTTTTCTAAGAACGCATTTTCTAGTGCATTGATGAAGATGTCAGCGATTAACCCACTTAGTGGCGATCCCATGGCTAGGCCTTCTCTCTGTGTGTATATTTTATTGTCGAATTGAAACACGTTTTGGGTGAGAACGACCCTCAGTAATCTCACAATCTCTTCAATTTCTTTTACCGAATTGTTGGATTTTAAGTTGTTTTCGATAGTGTTGATTGCTTCAATAATCGGAATATTGGTGTACATGTTAGTTACGTCGAAAGATACTAGCCTGAAGCTAGGTTTCATTTGTAGGGTGTTCAATGCTGTTACTAGTTCTGTTGTGTTCTTTACAGAGTTGTTTTTGTCGTTGGAAAGACGGCATTTTAAGATTTTTAGTAACTCTTTGCTGATTTTGTAATTAGGGGCATTCCTCAATTGACTATTGGTCTCATTGGGCATTCCTTTTTGTGTATTTTTGGTTGTCCCCTCAATGACGGTATTTTCGGGTTCATGTTTATTAGTTTTGATTTTTCGGCTTTGGTCAGTATGTATTCTGTTTCTTTTAGCGCACTTTTTATTTGTTTT